>JAGFBZ010002274.1:0-100745 GCA_018398805.1 Hirundichthys speculiger | reverse complement strand
CCTCCCCTCCCCCCCCCTCCCCCCCCTCTCTGGCCGGGCCGCCTGTCTGCCTGGATGAAGAATGTCCTGCCTTTTGTCTCTGAGAGGGAGAAAAGACGGCTGGAGCTCTGCTGCACGCGCTGACATGACAATGAATGACAGCTTACCTGCATGCCAATCTTCATCAGACTGACACTGGCCTGACAGCACAGCCTATACTCCTCCACACAGCCGCTGACGTCACCCGCACCAGGCCCCTCCCACCTCCATCTTCAGCCTTCACTTTCCCAGCGCCGCGCTGCCGATGCCTTCAGGTGTCCGTGGGAAATACAGCAATGAAAGAAAAAGACACGTGTATATTATACACACATGTGCGTGTGAGACGTGTTTATATAGAAAACAATATAAAAATATTAAACCAAAATACAAACATACAAATGTAAGGGTTATTTAATTTAGCAAACCTCGCATCTTTCAGCAAGACAACACTAAAGCACATACTGCACCCCCGTTATAAAAGTATGGTGAGTTTACTAAAAACATTTGGAACATGTTGAAACAAAGAACATGACAAAGAGGAGCCACTTCTAACATGTTTATAGATTATACTTTAAAGGAGAGGGGACGGTGCACGGCGCTAAACATGACTCTGTCTCAACTTTTCTTAGAGGTGTTGTTGCCATCAAATTAAAAATATGATCTCTCTTATTTTTTTTTCAAAAGATGTTTAAACATTTGGTTTGTTTTCTCTGTCTGTTTGTGAATAAATTATTGGTTTATGAGTTTTGATCATATTTGATTCTGTTTTTGATTTACATTTTACAAAGTCTCCCAAGAACTTCAATCACCTGAACAAAAACTGAACTGAACATGTATTTACTTATTTAATAATGACTTAAAAAGAACGCAATTCAATAAAAATAGTGCTACTGTACAACCAATACAGTTAGATTTTCTTATTTTCCATTTACTTTAACGGACCTTTGTGTGTTACAAGTGTGGCTGTGAAATAATCTTATAACCAGTTCTTTTCCCTTCATTCAGTTTTATTGTGTTTTGTGTTTAAACTGTATGAGCTGCAGTAAAATCAAGCAGCTGTATACATTATCATTTCTCTTAGTATTCATTCCTTTAAATTGTTTCCAGGATTTAGTAATCTAATAACAGTGCTCTCTGTTTGGATTATAAATGGACCCTGATGCATGGAAGTTACGAGTGTCCCCTGAAGGCCAACATTTCTTTTTCCAGTGAGCTCCCACAAACACATGGCGGCTCCTTCAGACCTGGCAGCCCCCTGTCGGTCAGCATTAGGAACTACACCCTCCCAGTAGGTAGAATAATGTTCCCTCACTCCTCCCTCCCTCCCTCCTCTATCTACACAGTGGCAAGAAAAAAATATGTGGACCCCTTGGAATTAATTAATTTGTGTTCCTTTTTTCATAAAATGTGATTTGATCTTCATCTAAGTTTCAATAACAAACACAATGTGATCAAGCTTACAACACACAAACTATTATAAATTCTTGTGTCTTTATTGAACACACTGGTTAAACATCCACAGTGTTGGAGGAAAAAGCAAGTGAGCCCCTAAAATAATTCAATCTTTTTTTTCTTTTCTGAGCATCACACCTGCGCTTGAGGTAAATGTGCTTGGATGTCCTCTCCTAGGAAGATTAGGAACCATCTCCAATGATTTCTACATCTGAATAATCCTTTTTTACTGTAGAACTTTAAACAGCAAATTGTTTTTTAGTTAAGTGTGCAACACACACACACACACACACACACACACACACATAATATACAAATATATTATATATATATATATATATATATACTATATATATATCTATATATATATATATATATATCTATATATATATATATTATTTTTTTTTTTTTTTTATATATAGTATATATATATATATATATATATATATATATATATATATATATATATAAGGCTGGGCAAGTTTATCTCATTAACTCATTAATTTATTAACGCCGACATTTATTTTATTGCGCGTTATCGCATGTTGCTCACATGCTTTTGTTTTGAAAAGTCTGTTACTGGCTGCTGCAGAACCGGAAAACAATCCACAGGTAAACAAGGAAAAGCTAAAACAGACATGAGAACGGTAAAAATCAGTGAACTTTACAGTTCAGGTAGCAACTCAGGTAGAAATATTAACAATTCTGTCTGAAAAAAAAAAATAAAATTCTGGACTGCAACCAAACGTTTGTGGTCATTCCTCCATGTTCCATCAGATCTGCTCCATGTGTTCACTGTCCTGCTGTTCTCTAGCTGGTTACTGCAGTGCGGCTCCATCTAGTGGCTCAGATGTGTAATGACAACAGAAAGTCCAGTCCTCCATTATAAAACTAATTCAATCCCTGTGGCCCGTTTTTTTAATTTCGTATTTTTGATCCAAGTCTAAAACTGAAATATAAAAACACAGGCATTTTTTTTTTATTTTTTTGTGTTAGATTAAAAAACAAAAAACGTAATAAAATGTCACTTTTTATTTTATTTTATTTTTTTGGTTGACAATTGAAAATGGAAAGAATGAATGATACACAGATTGGTCAAGTTACAGAACTTTAACATGGAAATTTTCATTTTAAAGTTAACAAGTTCAACAAATTCAACAATTTACATACAGTGGAGGAAATAAGTATTTGATCCCTGCTGATTTTGACAGTTGTCATACTAAGAAATAAATGAACAGTCTCAGATTTTTATGGTAGCTTTATTTTAACAGTTATAGAAAGAATATTTTTAAAAAATTGAGGAAAATTACATGAAATGAAAAATAAAAATCTATTTGCAAGTCACTGAGGGAAATAAGTATTTGATCCCCTAGTAAAACATGATCTAATACTTGGTGGTTAAACCCTTGTTTCAGCTCAGCTGTCAGACGTTTCTTGTAGTTTCTTACTAGGTTTAAACACATCAGGAGTAATTTTCGTCCACTCCTCTCTGCAGATCATCTCCAGATCCTGAAGGTTTTGAGGCTTGGAAACTCTCAGCTTCAGCTCTCTCCATAGATGTTTAACAGGATTAAGGTCAGGAGACTGGCTAGGCCATTCCATACCTTGATGAGCTTCTGATGGAGCCACTCCTTTGTTTCCTTGGCTGGATGTTTTGGGTCGTTGTCATGACGACGACCCGTCCACGACCCATTTACAATGTCCTTGTGGAGGCAAGGAGGTTGTCACCCAAGATTCTGCGGTACATGGACCCGTTCATCTTCCCATCGATGTGGTGAAGTCCACCTGTCCCCTTAGAAGAGAAACACCCCCAAAGCATGAGGCTTCAGAGAAACACCCCCAGCTTGCTTGACTGGAATAGGGTTCATGTAGGGATGGTGTTTCTGGGCTCATATTCAGCATTTCTCTTCCTCCAAACACGTCCAGTTGAGTTGAGGCTCAGTTTTAGTCTCACCTGACCACAGCACCTTCTCCCAGTCTCTTTCTGAGTCATTAATATGTTCGTTATCAAACCTGAGTCGGGCCTGGACCTGAGCCTTCTGGAGCAGAGGGACCTTGGACCACTGCAGGATTTTAAACCATTGTGTCTCAGTTTGATATTGCAGCAGATGTTTGGTTTTTTTTTTGTGCATACAGTATGTGTAAATGAAGTTGAATATGTCCCTTAACCCAGTCTGATCAAACATGTTTTATTAACAGCTGACAGCCCGATTCTGTCAGAAAGGACTAAAATCACAGACAGTAAAGGACACAGGGAGGGCCCACAGCTGCCCTGGACAGGCACCCCAGATGTGGCCGTCACCACTTTCCATACTGAAAAAAATGATTTTTGTGGTAATTAATTTTGTTTAATGCACGGAACGCAAAAAAATGAAAATTGACAGAATTGAGCAAAGTAGTTGATGCTTAAGGCTGAAAATGTCAACGAATTAAGTCATATGCTGATGTGTCCATGAGGGGCTGAGGTGCTCAACTGTTTCAAAGGCCTGCGTCCTGATGATGAGCATCATTTATGCCATGAACTTAAGTTACCCGTCAAAAATAAATAAATAAAGGTTTGAAAAGGTATTCAAGTTACCTGGAAAATCCATTGATTATGGGTGAGATTTTTCAGTTTGAAACAGTCAGAGTCTAAAGTAAAACTTACAAAAAAGGAGAGAGTAAAATTCAACGACCATGTTAATATTAATCATTAAATTACCTGAGGTTTGCTTGTAAAAGTAATTGTATCCTGTAAATAAGGTTTTACTTGATGATTGCTCTTGTAGAATTTACTTCAATTTCTAAGTGCAAAAACTAAAATAATACTCCACATTTTTTTCAGTGCAGTCAGCAAGCACCTGATGTGTTTGTTCTTTTTTCAAATCATTATCAGTTACTACTATAATAACATTATTATTCAAGTTATCCACCATAAATGTTTTGTTTGATTTTAATGTTCAGAATTAATCTTCCACTGCTTTATTCAACTTTACTTCAGTTCCAGTTCACATGTGTTGGCTTGTGCACAGACTTTGGCAGTTTTAACTCTTATTTTTCTTGAGTGTGTTTATATCCATAAATGTGAAAACCTCATCGTTCCGTTAAATAATCTCTTTTGTTGTCCGGGTAACGGTGCTTCAAGCTTCCTCCTCTTTCTCCTCCCATGTTGTTGTTTTTATTTTTTAGTAACGACGCATTTGATTGGCTGGTCCTGTGGTCCATTTATCCAATCACGTTCCAGTTTCTGGTTACCAGGAAACTCAGGACGGAATGGAGAGCGATAAGTTTATGCGCTACTTTTTAAATGGCGGTACTGTTGTCACCTTTACGGAAAACAGACTATTTTACATCGACTAACTGTCGGTGTTGAAGCAGCGCTGCTGGCAGGTGTATTTATAACAAAGAGTCTGAGTTTTATCCTCCAACAAACGAACCGAAGAGCTAACTGCTGCTGCTAACGTTACTTAGAGAGCCCGTTTTGATGTGTTAGAAAGATCAGATCTCTATTTACTGTTCTTTCTTTAGAGAAAACTGCTGAACAAACATGGCGGCCACCGTCCTGCAGGTCGGTACTGGTGTTTTCGTCATCGTCGTCATTTGTGTTGTGGCTTTGGTGTTTTCAACGATGCTACTGAGAGCTCCTGGATCTGCAAAGTGAGTGAGAAACACACATGCTGGGAAATATTAATGACATGAAAAATACTTTATTAATCCCTGAAGGGAAATTCAACATTGTAGTAAGTTTTTTTTTTTTTTTTTCCAGCAATAAATAAATGACAGCAATAATAATCAGTTAGGATGTGTTGTTGTGGAGGCTGGAATGATCAGCCTCCACAACAACACATCCTAATAGAAATAATGATATTAATATATATTAATATATATTAATATTTACAAAGGAAACCCCATATACTACAGAGACCACAGTGAAGTTAGTTTTAGTTGAATATTCGACAAACATTCACTTGGGATCAATATCCTTTTCGTATCTCTTCAGTAGCTTCCAAATCGCTACAAAGCTTAACCAGGTTTTTTGTGTGCGCGTGTTTGCGTTAGATTTAATAAAGGAGATGTAAAAATGAAATAGGATACTGTGAAAATCATGTTTCAGTCTAGTTGCCATGACACCAGGCAACAACCATGTACCATAAAAAGTGTTGCACCTGAACGTGTTCATTGAACGAAAGTTCACGAACTAGTTCGTATTTTTCGCGAACGTGAACTGAGCGCGTTCACTTTCCCCTTCACAAGCGCGGTGCATGAACGACGCTCTTTCAAAGTTCACGCACGGTCAAAACCGTTCCAGGTTTCCAGCGAACCCCATTTAAAATAAATCCACCACAAACGAGCCTGATATGTAATCAATCAAACCTGGCAACCCAGCTGTCGCTGCTGTCACGCTAACAATTACGCCTGATTTATACTTGAACGTCACGCAGACAACGCAGAGGTGCCCCCCCACCCTACAGAGACTCCCGCGCACCTCTCCAAAAAAGTGAAGGTAAAGTAAAGTAAAGTTTACTCTCGCGTCAATGTGTTGCCGTCAGCTTGTCGCAGAGATGTCGCCGTCACTTTTGATTTATACTAGCGCGGTCTCCGCTATGTTATTCCACGCCACAACGCGAGAGGGACAATCACGAACTAGCTAAACTTACTAAACGTATCTCTTGTGTTTTTCTACTTCCTCACCGTCTCGGCCGTATCCAGACCCACATTCATCGCTATCTCCCTCCATGAATTACTAGAATATGTGCTGTCTTTGTAGTTTCAGAACCAGAATCGTACAGATGTGGGTACTTCCTCATTTCTTCGATGATGCGCTCCTTTCTATGCGGATGTAGAATTGACCAATCAGAGGCCTCCTTTCACTCCTCTCTCCTCCCCCTCTCTGTGTAGTGCGTAGCTAGTTTGTGATTGTCTCTCTCGCGTTGTGGCGTGGAACAACATAGCGGAGACTGCATTTGGCCATAAATTACAAAATAACTGCGGCATACTGGCGACAAGATAACTGCGACACAGTGCTGCGAGAGTAAATACAACCCTTAAGAAGCATGATGAATTAAGCCCCCAAAATGTACGGCAGGACTTTTTCAAACTGATCGTCCCTCTAGCGTTGTGGCGTGGAATAACATAGCGGAGACCGCGCGAGTATAAATCAAAAGTGACGGCGGCATCTCTGCGACAAGCTGACGGCGACACATTGACGCGAGAGTATACACGGCCCTTTACGTCATCAAACGTTTAAAACAGTCGGAGGAGTGCCCCAGGGACTGAAATATTGAAATGGGGGGGCATTTGCACCTTAAGGACCTGTTTTTGTCTCATAATAAAGACTATTTGGCAGGAAGTTTTTCCTCATATTTTTTAATCTACTGTAGAGAGAAGCTGAAAGGGAAATGACAGTTTTACATGGGCTGTCCCTTTAATGCTAATGCTAATGCTAATGTGAACCCTGGTTGGTTCAGGATTCAGAACTGGACACATAGTTTTCGACAGATAAAATGGATAAAATAATTGAGGTGGTGTAGTATATAGGCAGTGGCAATCATTTTGACAAATAATTGCTTGCAGCAACATTAAAAAATAATTAAAAAAAAAAAAAACTAAAAATGAATGATTTAGTTCATTTTTAGTTCTTTATTCTTCAATCAATCATACTTTATTTATAGAGCACTTTTCATGCAGACAGGAGCAGCTCAAAGTGCTTTACATAAAAACAATACAGGAAACAATAAACACAAATGACCCCCCCCCCCCCACCCATACACACACACACACACACACACACATATATAAAAACATAGAATTTAAGAATTGTGAGGAAGAATGGTGAGGAAACGCCATCTCACACTCGCTACTTTGAAGTGGGGAAACACCTGAGAGAAGATACTTGATAAGATAACTATATTGCCTAAAATTTGGTAAATATCTAAAAAATAAAATAATAAAATAGATAAAATTCAGTTAAATGCCCAACTTACAATGTAAAATTAGTCAAAAAAATAAATAATAAAAAATAAAATAAGATTATTCTTATTATTCTTAGATTATTCTTATTCTTTTTGAATAAAGAATGAACTATTTAGTTCATTTTTTGAAATGGTGAACTATAAACTGAACTAGTTCATTTTAATTTCTATGAACTATGAAGTTAACTAGTTTGTGTAGAAAGTGAACACTGACCATAACCATCATTTAAAATGGACAACACAAGTCACTTTACAATGAATGTAAAAAGATCTGTGCAACAAGTGATGATGTTTGTGCTCCGTCAGTAAAGCATCATGATTGCTGGGTGGTTTGTAATGGAAAAAGTCCCATGGTGGCACAGGGAGAAAACCAGTTCTGGTTGCCACTTGTTTGGTAAAGTTATGCTGGTCCGTCAACACAGTGACTAAATCCAGGCTTTTAAAAACTTATCAGAACACTTCATGAACAATCCCAATTATGCACATATTTTTATCAAGTTGCCTTTTAGAATATTATACAAAATGTACAAAAAAAGTTTAGATGGAGTGGAAAAATGTTGAGTTTTAGCTAATTTGTTGTCCATTAGGACAACTGAGTCATACCAGAGTCACACAAAGTCATCATCAATCCAGTAATGCTCTATTATTATACTGAGTTTATACTCCATGATCACAGATCAAGTTACAATTGTTTTTTTTTTTTTTCAGAGGAGCTGTAATTAAATATTTTCATCAAACTGTTCAGCCCAAAAAATAATCCTTCGAATGGAATTAAAAGCAACTTATTTTGTTTGTTTCTTGTAGTACTTTAGTTTAGGTTTGGCTGGGTTATGTGGTGGAAGATACTGAATTAATGCATTAAAATAAACAAAAGTCAAACATTTTTTTGCAAAAAATATTAAATTGAGGAATATTTCAAATGCAGTACAAAGTCTTTTGTAGTTCCGTGATTCAGCTCTGGTGGGCAGTTGCTGAAAAATATTAGTCACGTAACTTGGATGTTGTTCAAAATGACTCCAATGACTTAAATCCCAAGTGAATTTCTGATGAATATCTAACGTAAAACTAAGTTCAACACGGTGTGCAATCAATCATTCAAACCTTTATTTATAACGCACTTTTCATACATAAAAATGCAACACAAAGTGCTTCACAAAATAAATTAAGACATAAAACAGGAACAAAACAAATAATAAAAACCAGTTAAAGTTAAAACAGTTAAAAACCAATCAAAGATACAAGAGAATGGGCCCCACGTTTAAATACTTAATACCATGTTCGGAAGAAACTTCTGTCACTTAAATGTTGGTTTGATTGCTGGCCAAATAATTTACACAAATAAGTTAAAACAACACAAAGGTTTTTGTTTTTTTTGTTAAATTAGTGTTTTGATAAGGTCTGAGTTATCACAGAAAAAAATTAAATTATGCACATTTGTGACATTGTTGAAAACAGCGAAAAAACCAAAGGTTTATTTATTTAATAAAATATGTTATTTTCTGAGTCTGAATCATCAATACTGGGAAACAATTGTGTTGTGTTGTTATTGATCAATAGTTGGGGCCACCAGGACTTAATTATGACCACATGCAGTGTAACAACATATGAGGTGAAATTTTCCAACCAACTGCCATAGTTTCTGATGGGATTGTGATGATGGTGGATTTACTACCAGTCCCACTCAGACCAGTCCCACTCAGACCAGTCCCACTCAGACCAGTCCCACTCAGACCAGTCCCACTCAGACCAGTAATCAGAAGTGGGAGATGCTTTCATTGACCTGTGTGCATCTTACAGGTTAGGAGTCATCCCCGTTTCCCTCCTGGCTCTCACCGTCATTTTAGTGCTGGTGTTTTTTCCTCGCAGCCCAGAGACCCCCCCTCCTTACAGAGAGAAAGAGGTGAGCTTCATCCATTGATCACTGTTACACACCTTTATCATTTACTGTCTTCATGAAGGAAATATATGCATGCCAGAATTGGGCTTTTTTTTGTTTAGTGTATAAAGAAGTAGTGTAAAATCTCCAAATCCATGGAAAGAAACATTCCAAATCAGACCATTTACTACATTAAAGATATGGCTGCTTGTACAAATGTTGGCTTTTATTTTGGCCAGTGCTTAATGAAAGCGTAATGTGGCTCATTTGAAAACAAATGCAAGCCTGAAACTCTTTCAGTCTTGATGTAAAACCGTTTGGGATTATTCCCACCAAATGTTTTAGGTCCAGAGAGAAAAATACACAGATAGGTGTTTTATAGGGAAAGCACCAAAAAGCAATGTTGAGATGGTGTAGGGTTGACAACAGATATGTTTTTTATTTCCACTGATGCTCTTGAATTAAGTGAAAGATTCCTGCAGATAAACAACCTACTCAAATTGCAGTGGCCATTTTTCCCTGTTTTCTGACTTTTCTACAATATTATTATAATGAATTACCATCTTAGACCTGAACAGAGGAATAAACGTAAAGAATAAACTAGGGATGTACGATAGCTGTTTTTAATAACCAATACCGATAACTTTCAGCTCCTAAAGGCCGATAACCGATAACTCACACATATACCTAAGATCATTACATCAATACTATGAACAAAACCAAAAACAGCTTAGACTCTTTAAATGAACAGATATTTATTTTTTCCAATGAAAAACTATTGTCAAGCCTCTCAAACATTTTCATAAATCTATCAAACAAACCTATTTGATATCTCACATTAACTTAAATAAGGTTCATTACTGACTGATATAAAAAATAAAGGCTCCTTGAACTGATGGAAATACATGCATCAGAATTACTAACTGAAAAAGTTCACTCCAGAAGTTTGCAAAAAGTAAATATTAGTGCTGGGCAACATTAAAATTTTTAATCACAATTAATCGCAAAATCAAATAATGAATTCAAAAGTAGTGTAAAGGTCACTTTTATTTAAATGTTCTGCTGCCATATGAACTAAAGTGTCATAACATTTGTTGTTCAAACATTTTTAACATCAGCACTTGTCAGTCACACATATTTAGTGTAAATCTCATCTTAAAAAATGTAAAATAAAATAAAGCTTGTTGCCACTGCCAGGGCATTGATGTCATCCTGTTTTATCCTGTTGAGATCCTGTTTAGCTTTTCCTTATGTTTACTGTTTTCTGGTTCCGCAGCAGCCAGTAACAGACTTTTCAAAACAAAAGCATGTGAGCAACATGCGTTATCGCGCGATAAAATAAATGTCGGCGTTAAAATATTAGTGTCTAACTTGCCCAGCCCTAGTAAATATACATAAAAAAATTAATGCACTGACACAAGTTAGAAGTACAAAGTAGCTTTAAGCCACACCTCCAAACTTATTGTTATTTACACGCCAGTTATGCAAACTACTAACTCAAATAAGCTTTAGTTGCAGTAATTGATCTGTGGGTTTACCTGCATTTTTCCCTGCAAATATTGAATGCGTGTTTTCAATAATAACACAGGAAATTATGATAGAAAAATACAGTTAGATAAAATGTTTGCTCAGTTTACTCACATGATGAACATTGCATCATAGAAAAACAAACCATAAGGAACATGAAGTAAGTTAGGTGCTGTTTTTTTTTGTTGAGAAACATAGCAGATGTCTGACTGATGATGCAAGCATAACAAACATGGAGATTTGTTTTTTTTGTTGTTTTTATAAATTACCATGAAAAGATTTTTTTCTGCACTTCACCGGTAACTCTTACTGTGTGTTAATAGTTTCATTATGAAGACAAGAATACAGAGAAAACACCCTTAAAGCAGCATGAGCCCAGCCGTGGTCCTAACACATTTAACAGGGACTTTTGTGGAACCAGAGTGTGCATGTGTATGTGCACGTGTGTGTGCGTGTGCGTGTGCGTAAAACCCGTTTGGTGGTGATTGAGAAGAAGAGATGATATATGCCATCTCTGATGGATGTATTTAACACATCTCACTTTTTAATTAGCTTATTTGGCACCAGGCAGGAGCCCAGAGTGTGTGGTTCATGTTTTATTAATGCATCACTGTGTGACAGCGAGTGGGGGAGGGGTGTTGTATCAACGACCCCCCCATCCCCAAGTTTAGGACTGCCATAACTGGTACTGTGATATTTTATTTTTCTTTAACAGCAAGAGATTAGACATGTTTCTCATATGTATCTAGGGCCCTATGAAATCCGTTTTATTTTTTTTTTCATTTTCGGTGTTTTTCGGTTTTTAATTTTTGAGAATTCCGTTAGCGTAGAGCCCAGACCCTACAACTCCCCCCTTTGTGTCTCCTCAGACGTCATCTTCAGCGTTGGAAACAGACAGTTCATACGTCAGTGCCTTGATTGTGGCCGGTACTAGTGTTGTATCAGCCATAAAAGTTCCTTCAACAGTGTTTTCTTTTTTTTCATTTTTGTGTCCATACACGAGAGCTAACCTCGCTTTGCAGACGTTGTCCACATCATCACCAGCACCAGAGTCAGTCTTGTGGAAACTGAAGACAGACAACGTTAAGCATCTCACCCAGTTTCAATGATGTTTCCTTTGGGGAAGGTCATGTGGTTCAGGGGTTACCGCTAAGTCCAGGCCCCATGGAAGCCAATGCAGCTATCAAAGAGGGAAATCACAGCACAAGGCTCCGCCCACATCCACATGCACACCTGCTACCAGTCCCTCTGGGTCACCAAGTCCCTCACCACTATACTACACCACCACTATACTACACCACCACTCTACTACACCACCACTCTACTACACTACCACTCTACTACACCACCACTATACTACACCACCACCACCTACTACACCACCACCTATACTACACCACCACTATACTACCACCACTCTACTACCCACCACTACTACTACTACACCACCACCTAGACTACACCACCACTCTACTACACCACCACTCTACTACACTACCACTATACTACACTACCACTATACTACACCACCACTCTACTACACCACCACACTACACTACCACTCTACTACACCACCACTCTACTACACCCCACTACACTACTACCACCACTACACTACCCTCTACTAACACCACCACTACTACACCACCACTCTACTACAACCACCACTATACTACACCACCACTCTCACTACCACTCACCACCACTCCTACTACACACCACCACTCTACTACACTACCTACTACACTACACTACCACTACTACACCACCACTCTACTACACCACCACTCTACTACACACCACTACTACTACCACTACCACCTACCAACTACCACTACTACACACCACTACACTACCACTAACTACCCTCTACTACCCACACATACTATACTACACCACCACTATACTACACCACCACTCACCACTACACACCCACCACTCTACACCACCACTACACCACCACCTACTACTACACCTACACTACCACCACTACACCACTCTACTACACCACCTACCACTACTACACACCCTACTACACCACCACTACTACACACCACACTATACTACTACATACCCACCACTACTACACACCACCACTATACTATACTACATACCAATACATCTACTGACCTATATCTTACTACGCGTAAATACTAAAAGCCTCATTTCCTAAAGTTTCAAATATAAGACTTAAAGAACAAAAGATCATTCGCTTCATGTAACTCCACAAGCAAAATTCGAACGACATAATTTTTTAAGAAATCATAGACATTGCTGCGAGTAGTTTACAAAGCTAACTATAACATCTAAAATACCTGGAATATAAAATAGATATTGTCGAGTCCCAGATTCAGGAGGAACAATGTGGGTTCCGTCCTGGTCGTGGAACACTGGACCAGCTCTAGACCCTCACTAGAGTCCTGGAGGGAACATGGGAATTTACCCAACCAGTCCACATGTGTTTTGTGGACTTGGAGAAGGCATTTGACCGTGTCCCTCGGGGGTTCTATGGGGGGGTACTCCAGGAGTATGGGGTTCTATGGAGGGTACTCCAGGAGTATGCCATCCTGTGGGGGGTACTCCAGGAGTATGGGGTTCTATGGGGGGTACTCCAGGAGTATGGGTCCTGTGGGGGGTACTCCAGGAGTATGCCGTTCTATGGGGGGGTACTCCAGGAGTATGCCGTCTATGGGGGGTACTCCAGGAGTATGGGGTTCTATGGGGGGTACTCCAGGAGTATGGGTTCTATGGGGGGTACTCCAGGAGTATGGGGTTCCTATGGGGGTACTCCAGGAGTATGGGGTCCTATGGGGGGTACTCCAGGAGTATGGGTTCTATGGGGGGTACTCCAGGAGTATGGGGTTCTATGGGGGGTACTCCAGGAGTATGGGGTCCTGTGGGGGGTACTCCAGGAGTATGGGGTCCTGTGGGGGGTACTCCAGGAGTATGCCGTTCTATGGGGGGTACTCCAGGAGTCTGGGGTCCTGTGGGGGGCACTCCAGGAGTATGGGGTGCTGGGCCCGTTGTTACGGGCTGTCCAGTCCCTGTACAGATGGAGTGGGAGCTTGGTCCACATTGCCGGTTGTAAGTCGGATTCGTTTTCGGTGGGAGCTTGGACTCCGCCAGGGCTGACCTTTGTCACCGGTTCTGTTCATAACATTTATGGACAGAATTTCTAGGCGCAGCCAAGGAGCGGAAGGGTTCTGGTTCGGTGGTGTCGGGATCTCGTCTCTGCTGTTTGCAGATGACGTGGTCCTGTTGGCGCCATCGAGTGGGGATCTGCAGCTCTCGCTGGAGCGGTTCGCAGCAGGGATGAGAACCAGCACCTCCAAATCTGAGACCATGGTCCTCAGTCTGAAAAGGGTAGAATGCCTCCTCCGGGTCGGGAGTGAGGTTCTGCCTCAAGTGGAGGAGTTTAAGTATCTCGGGGTCTTGTTCACGAGTGATGGGAGAAGGAGCGGGAGATCGACAGACGGATCGTGCAGCGTCTCTGTGGTGTGGACTCTGTGCGTCCTGTGGTGTGACCTGCGTTGTGGTGGTGAGACTCTGTACCGGTCCGTTGTGGTGGTGACTCCGTACCGGTCCGTTGTGGTGGTGTGACTCTGTACCGGTCCGTTGTGGTGGTGACTCTGTACCGGTCCGTTGTGGTGACTCTGTACCCGTTGTGTGGTGGTGACTCGTACCGGTCCGTTGTGGTGGTGACTCCGTACCGGTCCGTTGTGGTGGTGACTCTGTACCGGTCCGTTGTGGTGGTGACTCTGTACCGGTCCGTTGTGGTGGTGACTCTGTACCGGTCCGTTGTGGTGGTGACTCTGTATGACTCGGTCCGTTGTGGTGGTCGTCCGTTGTGGTGGTGACTCTGTACGGTCCGTTGTGGTGGTGACTCCTGTACCGGTCCGTTGTGGTGGTGACTCTGTACCGGTCCTGTTGTGGTGTGACTCTGTACCGGTCCGTTGTGGTGGTGACTCTGTACCGGTCCGTTGTGGTGGTGACTCTGTACCGGTCCGTTGTGGTGGTGACTCTGTACCGGTCCGTTGTGGTGGTGACTCTGTACCGGTCCGTTGTGGTGGTGACTCTGTACGGTCCGTTGTGGTGGTGACTCTGTACCGGTCCTGTGTGGTGGTACTCTGTACCGGTCCGTTGTGGTGGTGACTGTACCGGTCCGTTGTGGTGGGACTCTGTACCGGTCTGTGACTCCGGTCCCGGTCCGTTGTGTGGTGACTCTGTACCGGTCCGTTGTGGTGGTGACTCTGTACCGTCCGTTGGTGGTGTACTCGGTCCGTTGTGGTGGTGACTCTGTACCGGTCCGTTGTGGTGGTGACTCTGTACCGGTCCGTTGTGGTGGTGACTCTGTACCGGTCCGTTGTGGTGGTGACTCTGTACCGGTCCGTTGTGGTGGTGACTCCGTACCGGTCCGTTGTGGTGGTGACTCCGTACCGGTCCGTTGTGGTGGTGACTCTGTACCGGTCCGTTGTGGTGGTGACTCTGTACCGGTCCGTTGTGGTGGTGACTCTGTACCGGTCCGTTGTGGTGGTGACTCTGTACCGGTCCGTTGTGGTGAAGAGAGAGCTGTTTTCAAATCACTCTGGACCAAGCGGGAGCTGATGGATGGATGGATGGATAAAATAAATATTATCCACCATAATAGATAAAAGCAGTGATTCCCTAAATGTGGGCCTTCATGGTACCGCAGGTGGGCCGTGAGGGGTGATTAGAATAAAAAAATATGTTTTTAATTAATTAATTACTGTAAAATATTTATTACATGATTTGAAAAATATTTAGATGTAATAAAACAAACTGAGTGTTATTCTACTGTAATCTTGATTTAACATGACAAGAGTCACCTGATTTGTTTAGCGCTTACATTAATACTGGACTGTAACTTTCAGTTGATCGTAGTGGTGTTTAAAGGTTCTGGTGGGACGCAGACATTTTTACCATTTCAAATTGGGCCTTGGTGTTCTGAAGTTTGGGAACGGCTAAAAACATAAACACACAGTAAAATACCAACGTCTCCACAGTATGAGCTCACACAAAACAGAGCAACACACAACTAATTACACTACGATGCATCTGGTTGTTGTTATTATTATTATTATATTCTATATTACCTTATTATATTTTAGTTTATTTTACCAGTAATTATCCCTTCTTTAATTCTTAATCTTTGCAAACGTGTTACTCTCCTCCCCGAGGAGTCGAACCTCTGTATTAATTTGCCTTTTTATTCTGAATTCAGAACTTGGAAGAACTCAGCTGCGGCCATCTTTGGCCCAGTTTACCCGCCGCTGGTCAGAACACGGCTGGAGTCGCCCCAGTTGTTCCCAGGGATCATATCTGTTTTATTAATCTTTAATTTATTCCCAGGGATCATACACCTGTTTTATTAATCTTTTTTTTTATTCCCAGGGATCATACACCCTGTTTTATTAATCTTTTTTTTTTATTCCCAGGGATCATACACCCTGTTTTATTTATCTTTTTTTTTATTCCCAGGGATCATACACCCTGTTTTATTAATCTTTTTTTTTTATTCCCAGGGATCATACACCCTGGTTTATTAATCTTTTTTTTTTATTCCCAGGGATCATACACCTGTTTTATTAATCTTTTTTTTTTTTTATTCCCAGGGATCATACACCCTGTTTTATTAATCTTTTTTTTTATTCCCAGGGATCATACACCTGTTTTATTTATCTTTTTTTTTTATTCCAGGGATCATACACCCGTTTTATTAATCTTTTTTTTATTCCCAGGGATCATACACCCTGTTTTTTTTAACTTTTTTTTTTATTCCCAGGGATCATACACCCTGTTTTATTAATCTTTTTTTTTTATTCCCAGGGATCATACACCCTGTTTTATTATCTTTTTTTTTTATTCCCAGGGATCATACACCCTGTTTTATTAATCTTTTTTTTATTCCCAGGGATCATACACCCGGTTTTATTAATCTTTTTTTTTTATTCCCAGGGATCATACACCCTGTTTTATTAATCTTTTTTTTTTATTCCCAGGGATCATACACCCTGTTTTATTAATCTTTTTTTTTTTTTTATTCCCAGGGATCATACACCCTGTTTTATTAATCTTTTTTTTTATTCCCAGGGATCATACACCCTGTTTTTTATTATCTTTTTTTTTATTCCCAGGGATCATACACCCTTTTTATCATTTTTTTTTTTATTCCCAGGGATCATACACCTGTTTTATTAATCTTTTTTTTTTTATTCCCAGGGATCATACACCCTGTTTTATTTAATCTTTTTTTTTATTCCCAGGGATCATACCCTGGTTTTTAATCTTTTTTTTTTTTTTATTCCCAGGGATCATACACCCTGTTTTATTAATCTTTTTTTTTTTATTCCCAGGGATCATACACCCTGTTTTATTAATCTTTTTTTTTTAATCCCAGGGATCATACACCTGTTTTATTATCTTTTTTTTTTTATTCCCAGGGATCATACACCCTGTTTTTTATTAATCTTTTTTTTTTATTCCCAGGATCTACACCCTGTTTTATTTATCTTTTTTTTATTCCCAGGGATCATACACCCTGTTTTTATAATCTTTTTTTTTTATTCCCAGGGATCATACACCCTGTTTTATTTATCTTTTTTTTTTTATTCCCAGGGATCATACACCCTGTTTTATTTATCTTTTTTTTTATTCCCAGGGATCTACCCTGTTTTTATTTATCTTTTTTTTATTCCCGGGATCATACACCTGTTTTATTTATCTTTTTTTTTTTTATTCCCAGGGATCATACACCCTGTTTTATTTATCTTTTTTTTTATTCCCAGGGATCATACACCCTGTTTTATTTTATCTTTTTTTTATTCCCAGGGATCATACACCCTGTTTTATTAATCTTTTTTTTTTTTATTCCCAGGGATCATACACCCTGTTTTATTTATCTTTTTTTTTTTATTCCCAGGGATCATACACCCTGTTTTATTAATCTTTTTTTTTATTCCCAGGGATCATACACCCTGTTTTATTAATCTTTTTTTTTTTTTATTCCCAGGGATCATACACCCTGTTTTTTTTGGGGGTGGGGTTTCTTTTTTTTATTTTAACAACCTTCTGAGTCTCGACAGTTTCACACAAGTCAGACTTAGAACATTTAATTTCTGCCTTAAAGGTTTAGTTTGGATTATTTTACAGTCTGTCTATTATCCATCTTTTAAAAGGCCTCTCATGACATCTAGTGGATAATAGAGGAAACACTGAAATAAAAAGTTACCACTTGTAGGGCCCTATGAAATCTGTTTTTTTTTTTTTTTTTTGTCAATTTCTTTTTTTTTTTTTTCATTTTATGTGTTTTTCGGTTTTTAATTTTTGAGAATTCAGTTTTAAGCATTTTATGCTAATTTAACTCCAAGACAGTAAAGGAATGAAATATGGACAATTTATGCAATTATAACTGTGACCAGGCCAGCTGACAGTCTTGTCTGGGCCCGGGACAAGATAATGTTGGATGGGCCCTCCCTACACCACCGCCATTTTTTTTGTCACTAAACATCACCAGTTATGTTTTGATATATTGTGATGTGTAATGCGATAAATAAGGTATTGTATACGAGGAGAAAATCTTAAGCTTTCCATGGCAGCTGAAGTTTTAGTTAATATGAAAGGACCTGCTAATATATTAAGATTATGCATACACATTTTTTTAATTCTTATACATGCAGGAAAAAAATAGACCAGGGAAGAATAATTAGGCATTTTAATTTGAAGAATTTTCTCTTTGTCAGCTGATAATACAGTAAATAACATGTATATCAAACTTTATATGAAAACTTGAATTGTCAGTTTTATATCTTCAAAACCAAATGAACATCTCCATCTCTTGAATTTAGGGCACTTGTTGACTTTTTTTCTACTTTAAAAGAGAACAACAAACATGGGAGGCAAAACAGGGCTTTTTTGAGCTGCTATATGTTAACCAGTCCCTATCTATTTTTTCCCGTCCATTGTGGGATGTGGAAAATTGCCTGCCCTCTGCATCTGACGGCAATTCCTTTGCCCTCTCTGAAAAAGGCGTTCATTTTGCCATCACGCGCACGGCCCTCCCGGCCCAAAAACACCAAGAAAAATCATTCAATCCAAAAATCTTTTATTTTAAATAACAGAAGTGCACAATCATCTAAGACCAATTAATACAATATAACATAACAAACACAACTGAAATGTGCAAAGTTTGACAAAAACACAATCAAGCAAAAAATATCAAGCAAAAAATAAAAAAAAAGTTAAAATAAATAAACAGTTAGTGGTCTTTGGTTCCATCACCTAGATTCTGGGCAAAGTTTGTGTTACCTTCTCTTGATGAAGTGCTGGGAGTGGAGGCCAGGGTACCACTTGATGTTGAAGTCTCTCCCGAGTCTCTTCCCGTGTCTTCATCTTCAATATGAGAAGTTGATGGTGTATTTAAATATAACAATGTTGCTGAGATTAAAAGTGATCACTACAAACAGCTCAGGGAGATAAATTCACTTTACCATCAGCAGTGGGAGCATCCTTTGGAGGAAGAGGTTCCATGAATTTAAGCAGAGAACCTTGAAGGAGTAAGAAAAGATCTGGTTAGTTTCTGATTTGTATGTTTAGTACATTGATTTAGCCTAGCTATAGAGTAGTCTGTAACAGACAACAGATTTAAGCATTCTGCTTGAAAATTAGACAGCTGATGCTTTAAAAACAGTGAACAACCAGAGCACGTAAGTGGAGTTTTGTTGTAAAAAACAGGTGTTTTCAGTAGTAACAAGAGTAATAAAAGAGTTGTTAAAACACCACTGCTTCATTTATGCAGTTTAAATGAATATTTTGCATTAGTTAAAACATGGCAGCAGCCAGCAGCTACACTAATGTTACTACACAGCTATGTTTTGTTGTTAACAGTGGTGTTTCCAGAGGTAATAACGTGAGGTAATATAGAAACTGTTCGCATTCGTTAGCATTTGCCAGCCAGCGAGCTAGCGAAAATAGACCTCATCCTCACGCATAGCCTAGCTTTTTTTTTTCTTTTGGCCTAATAGCTGCACTTGTACAACACTGAAGACTCAAACTCCTAATTTATCAAATGAACTGTCACTTACCGGTGTCTTGCTTTTTCTTTGCCTCCTATTCCTTTTTCTTCTTCCGTTTTTCATAACTGGAAGGATAACTTCGTTTCATTTTTCCTTTTAAATTTTCCGCCGCTAAATACACTTTTGCTGGCAGAAGTCCAAAGCCAAAATTGGTTGAGGGGACGGGGCCCGCGCCCGCGTTGAGGGGGTACTCCGAGGGCGATCTGTCGCTGCATTTTCCTTTCACCACAGCGAGGCAGACCGTATGTGTCATTGCATTAACTTCTTAATCAGTCGTTGTCTGGGGGCCCCCTGACAGCTCGGGGCCCTAGGCAATTGCCTGGTTTGCCTGCCTTCACGCGACGGTCCTGAGTGTGATCTAGGCCAAACCATTTTTGTGTGGGGTGGGAGGGTTCGTGATCAATATTTCTCAAGGACAACTAGAAGAATACAAATAAAAAAAACATATTGACTTATTACTTATTAAACTGATTGAAATAATAGTTTTCCACAAATAGGACTATTCTGACATTTTTTTTAAATTCCACAATTTAATGAGAGCCCAGTTGTGGGCCCCCCTCTCCCTGGGCCCGGGACAGCAGACCCGTTTGTCCCCCCCTATCGACGGGCCTGACTGTGACCTTTAATGTTTTCATGCTTTTAAACATATTGCGTCCAATAAAACATGAGTTATTTTGTATAAATGTTGTTGTCACTAGTTCTAAATGTCTCTGTTCTCCACAGGTAATAGACACCTTGTTCATCGGCCGCTACCTGCTCCTGGCTGTGGCAGGTGCAGTTTTCCTGGTGGGACTCTTCATGCTGCTCCCAGTACATTTACTGGAACCAGTTTACGCCAAAGACCTGAGAACCCAGTAAACTGGTCACCAGTCATGTAGAAACGTCAGGTAAACAGAAGCTCCTCTGTCATGTGGAAACAAGCTAACAGACTTAAATGGAGAAGCTCTGCTGTCTCAGGGACTCTGGGTCGGTAACTGAGTTTATATTGTAAATTGTAAATGTCCCCACTGTGGGACAAATAAAGTTTTGTACAAACATTTTGTATAATTCAAAACAGGCAATAAACACATAATGGAATTATTAACTATTTGTATTGCATGAAAAGTAATTCTGGGTCAATAAGCAGAAAAAAACTGTTAATGTCTGTGAGAAAGTGAGCATACCCCCCCCCCCAGGTGATGGTTTATTGTAGTATTATTGTAGTATTATTGTAGTACTATTGTAGTATTATTGTAGTATTATTGTAGTGTGGTACCCACTGGTCACATTTCATTTGTTGTTGTTCAATAAAACAGGTGTACATTTGCTCACCTGCATGTAGCTGTCTGGCAGCTGGATCCCAGCGCACCTGCAGTGGGACCACGCCTTCATTCAGGTGTTAATGTGTCACACAGGTGGGGGGTTTTTAAATTTGTGGTTTATGTGGGATTAAGTTAAAGTGTTGTGATTATTGTTAAATGATGAGGTTTTGTGGTCTTGTCTTTTTTGTTACCTTGTTAGTTGAAATGGTTCTGTTTGTTTGTGGGGGGGGGGGGGGGGATCCCTCTACAGACGGTGGCTCACCTGACAGGTGTGGTTGGTCTGTTCTGGTGCTAGAGGGAGGCGGTCTCTACGTGTCTCTGGTGTTTTGGGACCGAGGAAAAATTAAAAATAAACTTTTTTAATAAAAACTGGAACTTATCTTGCCGGTACCCTTCTTTCATCCACCCACCTCAAACCTCAAACCCCAGAGATCAACCGGGTACAGGAGCGGTTTCTCACAATGTCATTTACATTTTTCTTAATAAAAACAATGTGACTCTCTTTCTGGCAGCACGTGACACATTTAACTCTGGACTCTTTTCAAAAATGTGTTCCGTTAAATTCTAGAAGCTTCTGCGGTTTTTATCCATCTGGACTTGGACCAAACTAGTACTTCTACTCATGGACTGATGGATCTGCTGAACCTTTTATAATGTTTTCCTTTAAATGTGAAAACCCAGTTAAAAAAAAATAAAAATAATGGGATGAGATGTAAATATAAACAGAAGGCAATTATTTATATGCAGGTCATGGATGGACAGATGGATGGATGGATGGATGGATGGATGGATAGATAGATAGAGATAGATAGATAGATAGATAGATAGATAGATAGCGATAGATAGATAGATAGATAGATAGATAGATAGATAGATAGATAGCAGATAGATAGATAGATAGATAGATAGATAGATAGATAGATAGATAGATAGATAGATAGATAGATAGACAGATAGAGACAGATAGATAGATAGATAGATAGATAGATAGATAGATAGATAGATAGATAGATAGATAGATAGATAGATAGACAGACAGATAGATAGATAGATAGATAGATAGATAGATAGATAGATAGATAGATAGATAGATAGATAGATAGATAGATAGATAGATAGATAGATAGATAGATAAATAGAGATAGATAATAGATAGATAGATAGATAGATAGATAGAGATAGAGACAGATAGATCAGACAGATAGACAGATAGAGATAGCAGATAGATAGATAGATAGATAGATAGATAGATAGACAGAGCAGATAGAGATAGATAGATAGATAGATAGATAGATAGATAGATAGATAGATAGATAGATAGACAGATAGACAGACAGATAGATAGATAGACAGATAGATAGACAGATAGACAGATAGATAGACAGACTAGATAGAGATAGATAGATAGATAGATGATAGATAGATAGATAGAGAGATAGATAGATAGATAGAGATAGATAGATAGATAGATAGACAGACAGACAGATGGATAGATAGATAGATAGATAGACAGATAGATAGATAGATAGATAGTCCCCTCTTTGCAGACAGACTAATTAACCTTCTTAATATATGAACAATAAATGTGAATTTAACTTAAATGTCACTTTTCTTTCTGGAACACATTTTCTACTAGCTTGTACTAGCTTGTACTAGCTTCTACTAGCTTTAACTAGTTTACCAGCTGCAGCCATCGTTGGGATTCGCTCTGGCGCGTCGCTATTCTAACTTTTGGTTTCACGTTTTTGCAGCCATTGATCCGTATCCAGTTCTGGATGGTCACGTCTCTGATGAACACATGGTTCTGGTTCTGGTTCTGGTTCCAGGTACTTTCAGATGGTTCCATAGAGTAACGAGCTTCTGCAGTAGAGGCTCCGTTATAAGTTAGCACGTTTGTCTGGTGTAAAGCCAGAGGAGATGTGGAGCAGAATTCCAACCAGGATGATGATGAGTCTAATGGGTCAGAACCAATCCTGTTGGTTCCGGTCCACATCTCAATACTACAGTTGTTTCCTGTTCAAGAGTCCACTGGGAACTGAGGTCGTTTCAGCAGGGTGGGAACTATTCAACCAGGAGGGACTTGTTACCATGTCCTTCACCCTGTCCATCACCCTGTCCATCACCCTGTCCATCAGCATGTCCATCACCCTGTCCTTCACCCTGTCCTTCACCATGTCCTTCACCCTGTCCATCACCCTGTCCTTCACCCTGTCCTTCACCCTGTCCATCACCCTGTCCTTCACCCTGTCCTTCACCATGTCCTTCACCCTGTCCATCACCATGTCCTTCACCATGTCCTTCACCCTGTCCTTCACCATGTCCTTCACCCTGTCCCTCACCATGTCCTTCACCATGTCCTTCACCCTGTCCTTCACCCTGTCCCTCACCCTGTCCTTCACCATGTCCTTCACCCTGTCCTTCACCCTGTCCTTCACCCTGTCCTTCACCATGTCCTTCACCATGTCCATCACCCTGTCCCTCACCATGTCCTTCACCATGTCCTTCACCTTGTCCTTCACCATGTCCTTCACCCTGTCCATCACCCTGTCCTTCACCCTGTCCTTCACCCTGTCCATCACCCTGTCCTTCACCCTGTCCTTCATCCTGTCCATGTCCTTCACACCCTGTCCTTCACCCTGTCCTTCACACCCTGTCCTTCACCCTTCACCCTGTCCTTCACCTGTCCTTCACCCTGTCCATCACCCTGTCCTTCACCCTGTCCTTCACCATGTCCTTCAACCTGTCCTTCACCCTCCTCACCCTGTCCTTTCACCATGTCCTTCCATGTCCTTCACCTGTCCTTCACCCTGTCCTTCACCCTGTCCTTCACCATGTCCTTCACCATGTCCTTCACCTGTCCTTCACCCTGCCTTCACCATGTCCACCATGTCACCCTGCTTCATCCATGTCCTTCCCTGTCCTTCACCCCTGTCCTTCACCTGTCCTTCACCCTGTCCTTCACCCTTCACCCTGTCTTCACCCATGTCCTTCACACCTGTTCATTTTCACCCTGTCCTTCACCCTGTCCTTCACCCTGTCCTTCACTTCACCTGTCCTTCACCCTGTCCTTCACCATGTCCTTCACCCTGTCCTTCCCATGTCCTGCACCCTTCACCTGTCCTTCACCATGTCCTTCACCTGTCCTTCACCATGTCCTTCATGTCCCACCTGTCCTTCACCCTGTCTTCACCATGTCCTTCAGCCTGTCCTTCACCATGTCCTTCACCCTGTCCTTTACCCTGTCCTTCACCCTGTCCATCACCCTGTCCTTCATCCTGTCCTTCACCCTGTCCTTCACCCTGTCCTTTACCCTGTCCTTCACCCTGTCCTTCATTCTGTCCTTCACCCTGTCCTTCACCCATGTCCTTCACCCTGTCCTTCACCATTCACCATGTCCTTCACCATTTCCTTCACCCTGTCCTTCACCATGTCCTTCACCCTGTCCTTCACCATGTCCTTCACCCTGCTTCACCTGTCCTTCACCTGTCCTTCACCTGTCCTTCACCATGTCACCTTCCCATGTCCTTCACCTGCCTTCCTTCCCCCTGTCTTCACCCTGTTCTTCACCCTGTCCTTCACCCTGTCCTTACCCTGCCTTCACACCTGTCCTTCACCATGTCCACCCTGTCCTTCACCATGTCCCTTCACCCCTTTCACACCCTGTCCTTTCACCCTTCCTTCACCCTGTCCCATCACCCGTGTTCACCCCCTTCACCCTGTCCTTCACCATGTCCTTCACTTCACCCTGTCCTTCACCCTGTCCTTCACCATGTCCTTCACCCTTCACCCTGTCCTTCACCCCGTCCTTCACCCTGTCCTTCACATGTCCTTCACCCTGTCCTTCAACCTGTCCTTCACCATGTCCTTCACCCCTTCACCCTGTCACCCCTTCACCATGTCCTTCACCCTGTCCTTCACCCTGTGTCCTTCACCATGTCCTTCACCCTGTCCTTCACACCCTGTGCTTCACCATGTCCTTCACCTGTCCTTCACCCTGTCCATCACCCTGTCCTTCTTCACCACCCTTCACCCTGTCACCATTCCTTCCCTGTCCTTCAACCCTGTCCTTCACACCCTGTCCTTCACCATGTCCTTCACCCCACCCTGTCCATCACCCTGTCCATCACCCTGTCCCCTGTCACCCTTCACCCTGTCCTTCCTTCACCCTCCTCCATCACCCTGTCCTTCCTGTCCACCCTGTCCTTCATCACCCTGTCCTTTAACCCTGTCACCCCCTTCACCCTCACCTGTCCATCACCCCCTGTCCTTCACCCATCACACTGTCCTTCAACCCTGTCCTTCACCTGTCCTTCACCCTGTCCATCACCCTGTCCATCACCATGTCCTGTCACCATCACCATGTCCTTCACCCACCCTGTCCCCACCCTGTCCCAACCTGTCCTTCACCCTGTCCTTACCTTCCTTCACCCTGTCACCCTGTCACCCTGTCCTTCACCCTGTCCATCACCCTGTCCTTCACCCTGTCCATCACCATGTTCTTCACCCTGTCCTTCACTCTGTCTTTCACCCTGTCCATTACCCTGTCCTTCACCCTGTCCATTACCCTGTCCTTCACCCTGTCCATTACCATGTCCTTCACCTGTCCTTCACCCTGTCCTTCACCCTGCCTTTTGGAAGTTACGTTTGGATTTTTGTACTTTTGTATTATTGGATTTTGTTTAATAAAGACCCTTTTTTGTTTTTGAACCTCCTGCCTCTTGGGTCAACCCCCCCCCCCCCCCCCCCCCCCCCCCAACCCTGACAGTAAACTATTGATTCTGATTTGCTTTTGTTGAAATAATTAGTCTGTGTATTGTTTAATGCACTGTGAATGTTTAATGGGTATGTTCAATAAAAGGCTCAATAAATTATAATTGTGTGTTATCAGCTTAAACACATTGAGTCCCATTAATAAAACTATGCTGTTGTTAACAGAGCAAAATTTACATTATTTATTTATTTCTGTCTTTTGTCGCCTTTTTTACTTCCTGCTCTCGGTGGAGGCAGTCGCATCTCTGTGAGCTCCCATCTATCTGTCCCTGCTGCTTCCCTTCGTCTTGTCTGAGCTTTTTTTGGAGCCTCACTCGGCATAATATTCAAATCTCTAATCATGGATCTGATCAGCTGGTTACTCAATGCAATTAATCAATTTTTCTCAAAAGAGAAAACAAGACACAGGAGAGTCCTCCAGTCCAGATGGAACACTGGCTGGATACATCAAGGATTCTTATGGATGGAATCTGGGATGTCTGCCCCCCCTGTTCATTGTGGACGCCAAAGTCGTGTACCTATTGGGATTTATGATCACAGGATTACTGCTGTTTGGAGTTGGCGGATACCTGCTGTATCGGAAAATTTACACGGCAGCTGCTATCCTGGACACCGTCAACCTGCCTGCCGTGTGTGTTGGAGTGAGCCACGCTGTGAACACTCAGACTGATACTACTGGTGAGCTGAATCGGAAACTGGAAGTGATTCTAGTCACGGTTTTGAACTCTCTGGCGAAATGGATTCGATCCTGGAGAAGTTGCGAGCGCCGCTCAGGGAGAATTGATCTGTAATTCGGACAGTTGGAGTTATTCCCGCCGAGGTGAAACCAGCAAGAACTGAAGGCAGACGGAATCTCAAGTCAGTCTGACCCAAACAATCTTCTTTTGTCTGAATCTGGCCCCCCTGAAACGAAGCTCGCCTCCAAGGCCGGCCTTCGACCTAATCTCTCCTGAATATTATGACTTTTTGACGCTCCTCCCGACCCCTCCCCTTTCCAAACAACACCTGTGGCTCCAGACTGAACTGGGACAGGGGTCACTGGCTTACGCACACACATACACATGCACACACACACACACTTCCCGCCCCCTGCCCAACTGCCTCCGCTGGCTCCTGGATGTTTTTACCCCCCCACGCTTGACGGACTGGGCACTGCGCGCACGGACTGTTTGGCTGGACACGCCCCCCCCCCCCCCCCCCACCTCCCACCCATCTCTCATGTCTTAGTTTTAAGTTTGTCTATGCTTATTTGCTGAGGTTTTTTTTGTGAATCTCACAACATGCCCCTCAAGGACGTGTTGTGTGAGACACCTTTTTTTTACCCCCCCCCCCCCCCCCTCCCCATGTGATCGTATTTTCCTCTGATAAGGGGAACGCTGCTACAAGTGGCTGCTGACCCCCCAGACACAGTCGACTCCTGTCTAACATGTTGTTGTTTGTTTCTGTATGTTTTTCTTGGACGTTATACTGGAAATATGAATTTCACTGTGTTGGGACGCTGGCTCAGTGACAAATAAAGCCATTCTGTCTATTTTCACAATATACAGATACCTTTGAAGATGTATTTAATGGAGCTACAAAGACAGTAAAAAGACTTTGGGACAGCAAACCTAAAATTAGGGAAATCATTAGACAATACATTTTATTCCTGCCCATTTTTTCTTAGTATGTATGTTAAAAGCCTGTACGTATGTTAAAAGGGGTGGGATTAAATACGTTTTCTTCCTCCCACTCCTTTTTGAGCAGATACAATGACTTGTGTTAATTGCAATTTTAATTTATTGTCATGTTTTTTTGTTGGCATTTCACATTATCTGCTCAAACAAATGAAAAATGAAATTAAATGAAAGCCGTTCCCTGGCTGCCACTAAGAAAAGCCATATAGCACACGATATAAGAAGTAAAATCCTAGCTACGGAGTTGTTGTCTATGAATGTTGTTGTC
The DNA here is from genome assembly GCA_018398805.1 of Hirundichthys speculiger. NCBI lineage: Eukaryota > Metazoa > Chordata > Actinopteri > Beloniformes > Exocoetidae > Hirundichthys > Hirundichthys speculiger. The sequence continues at coordinate 72,814 of JAGFBZ010002274.1, read as the reverse complement.
TTTCACTGGTAGGATTCTTGATAAGGTCAGTTTAGCATCTGTCTGCAGCAGACAGTTTTGTCAAGGTATGTTTTGTTAACTTGTTTTGTATCCAACTTTATGTCAAACCATTTTCACTTCACCTCTTGAATGTTTCATTGAAACGAATGCAGCATTAACTGCATTAATCACCTACTTCCAGGCCGGCGTTGCTGGTCCCTGTCATGCCCATAATGTTCTAACAGAGCAAAATAAAATATTTTTCTTTACTCCGTTTAATTTGAAATGACCTCTAATGTCCATTCATCTCCAGTCCATCACCTGGACAGGTCTCCAGTCCATACAGAACCACATGTAGACAAACAACCATGCACATTAACAATCACTCCTACGGGTAATTTAGAACCACCAGGTAACCTGACATGCAGGTATTTGGACTGATGGAGGAAACCCACACAAGTTCTAATGTCTATCTGAAACATTTTTCTTCTTTTCCGTCCGATGTCCACAGGTAAATGTGCAGGTTGAAGACGCACCTATATAGCTATGGTCATCTCTGGGTGGGGATTTATGCTAATTTATGAGCAGCATGAGCACGCTGCCAGTCTGCGATTGATTGACAATTATAAAGATACAGATGCTCTTATTATCAAATCAGAGTTTTACCGCATCGTACATGAATCCAGAGTAAGTTCTTGGTAAAGAGGTGATTTATGTCCAAATCTTCTCACAGATTTACCAGTTCATGAGTCAGTGCGTTTACATGGGAAATTTAATTCCTCTTTAATTCAGAATTAAAGCTAAAGCCGAATAAAAGTTACCATGTAAATACTTAATTTCATATGAAAATGTCAATTCCGAATTAAACTTAATTCCGAAGTAATGGTTTAATTCCATTTTAATTCCGAATTAAATAATTCCGCGGTCATGTTTACACTCATTCCTGTTTAAATTAATTCCCGTCTTTCTGCGCATGCTAGTTCTCTTGCCCGTCTGTCGCGATGACGCTTATATTCCGCGCTGGGCTTGTTTTCAAAATGGCAGCACGCAGTAAACGGTGTTCAAGAGCAGAGACGATTTATTTAATAAATAGCTTGGAGGAACTGGAAATAATTAAAAGAACAGATGGCAGGAAACATAAAAATTGTGAGCTTTTCAAAGTTGTAGTGGCCAGGTTAAATGAAGGAGGTTTCACAGATAGAGACGCCACCCAGGTCAAAAATAAGTGGAATGTTGTTGCTAACCAGTTAGCTAAGTTTGTTTTCTTCCGATAGACGTAAAGACGTTCGCCCCCCCCATCCAATCAGAACCCTTCCCAACCCCCAGACCTAAAGCGGAGTTGGATAAAGCCGAACAAACGTGTTTTCCATGTAAACCTTAATTCAGAATTACTATTTCCATGTAAACTCGAAGGAAAATAGTTCAATTCAGAATTATTTAATTCCTAATTATTAATTCCGAATTAAAAAACATCATGTAACCGCAGCCAATGAGGCCCTTTGTGTGTGTCTATTATCGTCATTTAGAAGGTGATCAGATCATATTTTACAGCAAATAAATACAGAAAACCAGTTGGTTCCAAGAGGGGACCCCCCCCCCCGTCTAATAGTATGCAAACCTGAGCTCTTTATAGTCCCTGAAGTTTCACATTTCTCATCGGCTTCCTCCCTTGTTCTTAAAGACTCTACTTCACTTTGTAAAATGTTTTTTCTCTCTCTCTCTCTCTCAATCCTTTCTTCAGTTTAATTTTGCGGCTTGACTCCGCCTCCAGTTAGTGGGAAAATGAGCAGAACAAAGCCTTCAGGGGTCTGATGATGGTTTGGAGCTGGGAAACTCAGCCAGCTGGACATATAAAGGGACGGGGGCGGGTGTGATGCTGAAAGAGAGTAATGCAAAGGCAGAGAGGTGTGAGCAGAGAGCTCAGGGTGACTGGTTTTGAGATGGGGGGGGGGGGGGGGTCGCACTGGTCTTGGTGGAGCTGTTGCATTCAAATGCACTCAAGCAGAACTGGTGGCTTGCCGCTCACGTCCTCAGCCATCTTGGCTTCTGCGTGGGACGTAGACAATCCCACCCAGATTCCACAACGCTGAAATCCATTAAAGATTTCAGACAAAGTTTATCCCAAAAGAATGTGTTAAATCAAGCAGATGCCAATGTTTGCCATCCTTTCACAGAGTTTGGTAAATAAAACCTGACGAGTGCTCCATGAGGGGAAACTAAAGCAAGCAAGGTATTTTTAAATCTTTTCATATGGTTGATTTAGATAAAGGTTCAGGACTATGTGTTAGAGTTTACTGTGTTACCATTAATCTGCAAAACAGTTAGTCCAACTGCTTTTGCGTACAACTTGGGTTAGCTATGGCTACCACAAACGCTAGGGAGGCTAAATCCACAAACTGGGTATGGCTTTGTGGTGTCTGAACAATATGATATTTACCTTTTATAAGTTCAACTAGACCCTTCTCGGTTTAAAGGCCTCTGCAGAAGTTGATGTTGATGCAGAATTCATCAACAGGTGAAGGCTGGCAGGATTTCATAAGTTTGCATGGTGTCGTTTGGTAAATTTTTAATTTGTGGACTTTGGACTGTACTGTCAATCATTTCTAAATTTATATTAATTTGGAAAACTTTTTCAGGGCTTTTCTTCTTTTAACATAAATGACAAGTTAGCGTAGTGCTGGCTTGTCCAAGATCTACCCCTAGCTTTCTCCCAAAAAGAGTTGGAAAAGACGAAGAAGAAGCAAGTATAGATAATAGTTGAATGATTGGACAAGTTAGAATGTTTGATTGGAAACTGTCTGAACACAACAATACTAAGCTCATTTATCAAGAATACTGCCAGTGAATCATTTTTATTTAAGGTAGCGTTGGTCTGGGGGCCACACCTGGCACTCAGGTCGTAATTTGTCTTTGTGCGCTATGTTACAATGCCATTCCATCAATTCACTTTGCAAAAACAGGAACGCTAGTGGTTGTGGTAAGAGTTATGCTTGACGTGGATGGCTAAACGAAAGTACCTACTTTAGTGAGCCTGCTTTAGTGTTACGGTCACTTAACTGGACAACCTTGGCCTCCCCTGGTTGCCTTTATCCCCTTTATTCCCTTTATTTTGAGCTCTGTACCAAAATGAGAATATAGTTCCTTGTATGTATTTGCTCATAGGATTGTTGCCTCTTATTTTACAAATTTATTTCTACTCAAGATAAATGTGCCAACCACAACATGTACATTTAAACAATTTGGAGTTGTCTGTAAGTTTATTTTGTCACTCAGGCTAAGTGGAGCAAAACACTTTAGGTGAGAATGTTGATTAGAGAATGTTGATTTGATAGAAAGGAGGCCTCTGATTGGTCAATTCTATATCCGCTGTACACAACGCGTATTTCCGGCTTGCTACCTTACCGGCTTGTTCTGTTTGTATGACCGCCATACTGAGATAATGATAATTCGCCATACCGAATGCCATTCCACTTCCTCACCAAGACGGTGAGGAAGTGGAAAAACGCAAGAGATAAGTTTGCGTTGTGGCGTAACATGGCGCAGACGGCGCTTCAAAATTGGGCATAAATCAAAAGTAACTGCGGCATACCTGTGACAAGCTAACTGCGACACATTGCTGCGAGAGTTTACACAACCCTTTACTTGGGGTCAATGGCAAAATAAGTTAATTCCCAAAATGCACTGCAATCCCAAACAGTTGTTTTAGTTCATAACTAATTAGGTCGTAACAGTCAAAAGTCATCATGCAGTTGTCTGAACTGTAAAGTTTTGAGCTCTGTTAGGATTTATGCCACTTTAATTGAATAGGGCTTAATATTCTATAGCTAATTCGTGTGGAACGCTCCAAAAGTTTAGGAAATGTTCAGGTGTGTCGTGACGTCGTCGTCATGACGACGTTCTGGTGGGTGGGTCTTATCTCTCCCTCAGGAAAGTTGAGTCAGCCATCTTGAATTTGCCTTGATGCGGAGTTGTGAATTTGAAGTTTAAGTCAGCTGGTGTGGGTTTGGAACACAGTTCAGTTTATCTTTATTTGTTTGCAGTGGACTCTATTATCAAACCACCACCTTAGTTTTTTCATCGGCCTTATTGCCCTCGTTTTCTTGAGCACCGTCTTACCATCAGCCCGAATTTGGTAAGTAACGTTAACGGTTTTGTTTCGGATTGAATTTCGATAGTCTAAATTTCAAAATGGGAATGTATTTGTACAGTGTGCACAGTGAATATTTGTTGTAAATAGTTTACAAATCCAAGTAATGGTAACTTTAGTTGTTGAATGTGACAAATGTACGTTGCTTCATCTTACAACGGTGTAAGACTACTTTATCTTTCAACAGTATAACGTGATAAACGGGTTTCCTGGATCATGTACATTTCCCATACTCCATGTTGCCTGGGAACTGACGGTGGAGGTGGATAACCAGAGCCACGTTGATAAAGTTATCCCTGCTTTCTGGTTTCTACCCGTTTATATTTTCGCTGGCCGCCGGTTATCCACGTGCGTATTATGAGTATAACTGTTCATGTTATACGGTCAATATTTTACGTTGTTGAGTAATCAACGTAGCCAACCGCCAACTGCGGTGTGTATGTGTACATTAGCTTGAAACGAACAATGTTAAACTGCATAATATCAGTGTGTTATCATGATGCTAACCAGGCCTGTATTTGTATTTCCTCGTTGGTTCAAGTGAGTAGTTGTGAGATCATCTTGAAATCATTTTAACAGTTAAGGCCCTGGGGGCGAGTCTTCCCCCGTCCACCCTTGTGGGGAGGGGGACCCCCCCAAGAACAGAGGTGCATGATGGCTCTGCGTCGTCCTGGAGGAGTCCCAGCAGCACGGAGCCCGCGGAGGGGCCCTGCCTGCTACGCTCCAAGCGGCTTTGGCCCGGGTTGGCCTGGATGATGCCCCGGCCGAACGGGGGAACCATGTTTTGTGAGAAAATCTACCAAGGTTCGGAGTGGTCGGCTGTACAAAATGAAACACACAGACACTCGCTTTTTGCTAGAATAATATATGTTTATATATATTCCCCACAGATAGCAAGCATTGCACATAGAAAACACACAATTGCTCTTCTGCTAGAATAAATGTGTCAAGTTTATTCCCCACAAAATATCGAGCAAAACAGATCACTGACAGTTCATCAGGGCTAGGCCTTATAATCTCTTACCTCAACACATAGACTGGAGAGCCGACAGTCCGGTAGAGTGGCCAAAAACCCGGCTGGGCGTCATGCACAAACCCGCAGCTGACTCTACCCGAACTTCTGGTTGTCTCCGTCTTTATAGTCTTTTAACAACATCCGAGCTCAGAAGGAAGGACGGGCCCATCTACTCCCCACAAGCTCACACACTTTGTCTGGCGTCCTGCCATGGGACTCGGTCCCACGGGAGCTCAGTCCCGTGTGAACGAGCCACATAGGGGGCGCATCTCTCTCTCTAGTTACATTTGTTGATAAACATAAGCAGGAGCAGAATTGATACGAAAGAGTTGAATCAGGACATTCTCAGTACACAAGAGTTTCCACCTCTGGCCCGAGAACCTCCTGATCCAAAAAAGGTGCATGATCAGCAGTAGTTTATAATAGTCAGCAGTAATATAATTGGTAACACATGATCATAGTTGATAATAGCATGACTGATATATAAAGAGTTGAATTCAGGGCACTTCAGGACACAAAAATACATTTTTCTCTTCAAACCCCTATCCCCCTTTGAAGTGCCGCCCTTACCAGCCTTCCTGGAAGAGCTGGAGCACTGTTGGAGGGATCCAAAGGCCTTTGCCCATCATGGCAGAGATGCCAGGACCCTGGCCTCTATGAGGGAGGCAGACGCACATGGATTACGTCACATGCCCCCAGTGGACCAGCGTATCGCCTCACTCGTTCTTTCTCCTGATGAGGCGGTGAGAGATTAGCCTCGCTGCCGGAGCGCACAGTGCCAGGTCACCAGTGGCCTTCTCACCAAGGCTTATGACATAGCTGCTCGGATGGCCCGTATCGGGAACTCCCTCTCTGTACTTCTTCTGGCCCAGTCCCAGATGGTGCAGACACAGGGAAAGGAGCTGGGGGACACCGATGATGCGGCCCTTCATGCCTTTGGCCTAAAGTCCAGAGAACTCGGTCGACTCATGTCCACCCTGGTGGTCACACATCGCCAAGTATGGCTGGCCCAGGCACCGATGTTGGATGACTGTCGACAGAGTTTACGTCGTCTTCCCATGGTGCCTGGGCAGTTGTTTGGACCAGAGGCTGAGAAGGCTCTAGACCGCAAGAAGCAGTCGAGCCAAGCCTCTGAGGTTTGGGGTGGTCGGAGGGGGGGGGGGTATGCCGTCGCCTGTTCCGCGTTCTGGGAAGCATGGCGAGCGGGATCCCAGGATCTCTGCAGCCTGCTGCAAGCCCTTGGCCTCGGCCTAGGGGGGAGCAGAACCCACCCAGCCGGCCGCAACGTCCGTGGGGACAAGGCCAGCAACCCCCCAAACCTCCAAATAGAAAGCAGAACAGGGCATGAGGGTCCGGGGCCAGCGGCTTGCAGGTTCTCGCAACGACACCTGGACTACTGGGCAGCCCACACCCAGGACGTGTGGGTCCTGCAAACTATGTCCCAGGGTTACAGATTGCAGCTCCGCCACCGGCCCCCACCCCCCTCCGGGATCAGGATGACTTCGGTCACAGATCCTGCAAAGGCCCACGTTTTGCTGCAGGAAATATCCCCGCTTCTGGACAAGGGGGCTATCACAGCCGTGCCCCCTCGTACACGGAACGATGGGTTTTACTCCACGTACTTCGTGATACCAAAAAAGAACACGACAAGGCTCCGGCCCATTCTGGATCTCAGGGGACTCAACGGTAATCTGAAGGTCCTACCCTTCCGCATGCTCCGTACCAGCCACGTCCTTCAGGCCTTCGCTCTAGGGATTGGTTCACTTCCATAGACCTGAGAGACGCTCAGGTATTTTCATGTGCCCGTTCATCCGGCCCACAGAAAATATCTCCAGTTGGGCTTTCAAGGTATCGCCTACCAGTTTGCAGTCCTCTCATTTGGCCTGTCTCTGGCTCCTCGGATCTTTACGAGGTGTATGAGGGCGGCCTTCACATCCCTGTGCCTCTCTGGGGTCAAGGTCATCCTGTACCTTAACGACTGGCTCATTTGTGTCCCCTCGTTCCACGAGGCGGACCTAGCCGCGGCTCAAGTTCTGCAGCACGTCGAAGCTCTTGGCATGTCAGTGAACCACGAAAAGAGCTCACTGACGCCCACCTAGCGGACCACCTTTATCAGCCTTGCTCTGGACTCTGTGTCCATGCAGGCACGGCCAACGATGGAGCGAGTGGAGAGACTACAAGGCCTGTTCCACTCCTTCCATCTGGGGCGCGTCTGAGTATTGAGATGTGACACTGTTTGCTTCTTCTACCTCAGTTCTACTCAGTACAAAGCCTAAATCAGTGGTTCTCAACTGGTCCGGCTTCAGGACCCACCATCACCCTTAATGACAAACCGCGACCCAAATCAAGGAAAATTTCCAACTTCTCAAATTTATTGAATGAAAAGATCGTGCAGTTTGAATCGGAGATCGTAGAATAGAATATCACAGAACGCCAACACAAAAAAATAAGTTTATTGGTGAACCAAAATGGCAAAAACCAAAATGACTTCAAGTGGGAAATATTCCCTTTGATGCTCAATTAGCTGCATTTTAATTAAATTCAAAACACTTCACTTCAGTAACTTCAGCCTTTTTTAACAGACTCAACATGAACAAACATGAAATAAAACAGTGCAACCACTGAGCAGTAGTTTGAAAAAGAACTCAAATATATAGTTTTATCTGAATATCCATCACTGACCTTTGACTTCAAGATAATTAAATCCATATCTCATATATTCTTTGTTGTATCTGTGTTTCACCTGCTCAACATTGGAAACAAACTCTGCAGGTCTTCTTCTATGGTGTGAACTGGCGGGTGTCAACTCGCATTACAGGACATTATCGCCCTCTACTGTTGAGGAGGATGAATGACACGCTTTTCTTTCTGCATTTCCTTCCCCAGGCAAAGGCCCACGACCCACTGAAAACGGGTCTGCGACCCACTTTTGGGTCGCGACCCACCAGTTGAGAACCACTGGCTTAAATAATTATAGTGAATGTGACACTGTTTGCCTCGTCTACTTCTAATTTAATACATAATACAGAAATATCACAACATTGACATGTTTCCCACATTTATGATCTGAATAAGTTGTGGACAAAGAGTGTTCAATTCATACACTATAACGTTTAATGTGCTGTTGTCCAACGCCTACCTTAATGCACTATTTTCATGTTACCAGTTGAAGTACAGCACAGTAGAAACGAGTACTTTATTCAAATGTTTTATTCAAAGAAGAAAAAGCGATTTGCACCATTTGAGATACAGTAAATATGAAACAGTTCTTTACCAGTGTTAAATGGCTCCACATTTTAATTATTGCTGTTGAGGATTGATAGCATTTTATTGAATTTTATTCTGAATCCTATGTGAGTTTTTTTTTTTTTATCATGTTTACTGAATAATGTGAGAGAGAACCAAAATACTGAATCTAACCTCCGTAGCAATGAGTATTATCAGAATATGGAACTGTTAACACTTACTGTACTTTAAAACACAACTTGTTTCTCTGGAGTCATTTCCTTTTCCTTTTGTTTCAATTTATGACAAGCACTTTCTTTTGACTGAGCTTCTTTGGTTCGTGCCTTTTTTAAAAAAGTACATTGTGTTGAATAAAAAAAAGTTGTTAAATTGTCACTTTGGTGTCACTTTCATCTTTTCTAAAATTGTTAGCTGATTATAATTGTCTAGTGGGCTGGCATCAGAATTTCAGTTTAGAATAAATTTTAGTGCATGAGATTATGAGTTGAAGAATACTGATAATTTTGAGCGTATTTTCCTACATTATACGAGTTGAAAAATATTGAAAATATTGAGTGTTACTCCCTAAATATGAGCATGTGATATCAGCATTTATAAGATAATGAAATAATTTAAGGCAACTGCAAATATAATTTTTATTTTGTGTAAACTTAAAACATTTAAAAACATCACTAAAATATTATTGTGTAAGCTGTTACAAAATAATTTTTAAATTCTGTGAACTTATTGGGGTTTACAGTGTGTTGGATTATCCGTTTACGCACCACTTTAAGTTACAAAGACTGAAAAGTCATGAAAGGACTTTCCAAAAGCCTTGATGAACATTTAAATCTAACACATGATAATGCAATTCAACATTTTTTGTCTGGAACTCTGGGATTAGATTTTGGTTTACAGATAGAAAAGATGCTCAGTAAATCCAGAGTGACTTGTTTTTACACTCAAACCAGAGGAACTGACTGCATTTCAGATGAAGGAGGAAAGTTTCTTCCAGGCGAGCCATGATGATGTTTGAGGCTCAAACTGGGCAGACTGGCAGCTACAAATTTACTTGGCAAGTCGACTTGCCAAGTAAAAAGCTGGTGGGAGGGGGGGGGGGGTGAGGGGGTGAGGGGTGGCAGCTGTCACACTGAAGTAATGCAGTGAGACAAAAGCAGCTCTTTGTAGCCATTCTGTCTTCTTTGAAGCTGTTGTTTGTGCAAAGAAATATTAATCTTATATTATATTTTACATCCAAACATATGAACTCCACCCATCCGTTATCTATACGTTCTTATTCCTGCGCAGGAACCAAGAACTCAAAATGAAAATGTCTTTGCTTCTTTTGATGTTCAATGAGGTTAAAATACTTCAGAGCAACTTTCTGTCTGTCCTTATGTATTCTTAAAGGTGTGATTTTCTCTTTTAGTTTTAAGAATGATTAAAATGAATGCACTCATTCAATTTATGAGATTTAAAAAAAACTGTTGCGCCACCTTTCCTCAGTCTTAGGGTAGATACAGTCATGGAAGAAATTATTAGACCTCCATTTTTTCTTCAGTTTCTTGTTCATTTTAATACCTGGTACCACTAAACGTCATCATGTGACTAAAACAGACAGAAAAGAAAACACTGAATGCATAAAAGCAGTGTTTTTGGCAGTACAACGCCATAGCTATTGATGTAAAAACTTAAGTGATTTAGGTTATAATCAAGAAAACCATGGAAAATGGTAAGATATCAGCTCTTAAATAAAACTCTTATGAGCAATCTTTGTGGTTATCGTTATGTTTGTCCAAACAAATGTACCTTTAGTTGTACCAGGCATTAAAATGAACAAGAAACTGAAGAAAACAAGGTGGTCTAATCATTTTTCCATGACTGTATTTCTCTAATAAAACCTTGGGGATACGATCTTCTCTCTGTTAACTCTTAAATCAATCTCCTCTCAGCTTCTTTCTCTCTGATCCTAGTTTTTTATCTCCTCCATCACTTCCAAGGTGAAGAGCACAAATGTTGTTGGATGTTTCAAACCTCCCTGGTGCCCTTCTCCTTATCCTCAGAAGTCTGAAACTTGTATGTGATCACCGTTTCACCCCCCCGTCCTCCAGCTCAGCTCCCTCCAGGAGAAAGAAAGGGCTCAAGCAGGAGGGAGACGAGGAGGCCGAGGGCAGCTCGACTACAAACGGGAGAAGATGAAGGAAACCGTCTGCCAACCTCCAGACAACCGGTTCTGTGTTGGACGGGTCACGAGCTGAACGTTCAGAGGGTTCGATCGATGGGTGGAGGATCAGAGCTGCATTCGCTGGGGAACATGCACGTCAGTACGTGGCTCTTCTGGGTGTCCTGCTTTTTCACGTGCGCTGAGCTCTCACAGCAGTGCACGTTGCAGGGACTCTGTCCAGCGAAGATGGGACTGGACAGGAGGTCAAAGATCAAAGAGCTGGGACATCAGCAGACACCTCATGGAGGGAGGACGCACCACAGAAGAGGTGAGTCCTCAACAAACAACAACTCAGTTTCTGTGAGACTTTACGTATAAAGATCAAATTACGTTAATAGATCAAACTGTCAGTCATTTGGCCACGTAGCATGCAAATTAAAAGTAAAGACAAATGAGGCTTTTCATTTTATTAACAACTCTATCTGTAAAATTTATTATAACCACAGTTTCCTTCAGAATATCTCATTTGATCTGAATATCAAGAAGTATTAAAAAATTAATCGTAGCTTTTTCTGTAAACTGATACCAAGTAAATTTAATTATTAAAATAATAATTATAAAAATTATAAATTTTTATAAATTATAAAAATTATAAATTAAAAAAATTATAATATAAAAAGAATAATAAATTATAATTTATTATAACCACAATTTCCTTCAGAATATCTCATTTGATCTGAATATCGAGAAGTATTAACAAATGAATCGTAACTTTTTCTGTAAACTGATACCAAGTAAATTTAATTATTAAAATAATAATTATGAAAATTATACATTTTTATAAATTATAAAAATTGTAAATTTTGAAAAATTATAATTATAAAAAAGAATATTAAATTAAAATTTATTATAACCACAATTTCCTTCAGAATATCTCATTTGATCTGAATATCAAGAAGTATTAAAAAATTAATCGTAACTTTTTCTGTAAACTGATACCAAGTAAATTTAATTATTAAAATAATAATTAAAAAATTATAATTTTTTATAAATTATAAAAATTATAAATTTTAAAAATTATAATTATAAAAAAAATAATATTAAATTAAAATTTATTATAACCACAATTTCCTTCAGAATATCTCATTTGATCTGAATATCAAGAAGTATTAAAAAATTAATCGTAACTTTTTCTGTAAACTGATACCAAGTAAATTGATGTAAATCAATTTTCTTTGTTTTTTGAAGTTTCATGGATTTTCAAAGCAGACAATTTTCCATATGTGGAAAATATGTGGAAATTATTGGAATTTACTTTGCACTTACAAAAATGCATATTAGCCTTTAACAGAGAACTAAAAAGTCAGTTTCAGCACAATCTTGGTGAAAATAATCAGGTTGAGCATAATTTCATTTGAATGGCGACGCTGAGCAGGACAATTAAAGACACACCGTTAGAGTCCAAGGACTAATAGATCCAGCTAAGTTACGTCTTGATCAATCAATCAATCAATCAGACTTTATTTATAGAGCACTTTTCATGCAACAGGAGCAGCTCCAAGTGCTTTACATAAAAACAATACAGCAAACAATAGACACAAATGACCCCCCCCCCCCCACACACACACACACACACACACACACACACACACACACACACACACACACATGCACACACACACACACACATATAAAAACACAGAAATTAAGAATAGTGAGGAACCGGGCTGCCATTTTTAAATGCTACTTTGAAGTGAGGAAACACTCGAGAGAAGATACTTGATTACTTGATACTATAAAGATAAGATAACTATATTGCTTAAAATTTGGTAAATATCTAAAAGATAAAATCTTAAAATAGATAAAATTCAGCTAAATGCCAAACTAACAATGTAAAATTAGTCAAAAATAAAGAAATAGAATAAAATAAAATAAGATAAAATAAATAAATACATAAATAAATAAATACAATTCAATTAAAACTAGTCTAAGAGATAGTGAGAGATACAATGAATAAAATAGATTCAGTTAAGACCCAGACTAAGAAGTTAAAATAATAAAATAAAAATTAGGCTAAAAACACAATGAATTAGTAAGATTCAGTTCAAAGCTAGACTAAAAAGGTAGGTCTTGAGTTTGCTTTCAAACATGTTTTTCAAAACTACTTTTATTTCTTTGAACACAGAAATGTAACCCATTCAGGTGCACAACACAAGCTGAACACATGGAGTAAACAGGGTTAGCGTTAGGCTGACAACACATCAGCCCCATTGAACACTTGGGGCCCGATCTTACACCTCCTGCTACCCACTACCTGCAAATTGCTGGTTTAGGAACCTCCGCTAACCGCTAATGCAATCTTCCGCTCCCTAAAGCCGCTACCCTTTATGCCAACTCCCTTACTCACATTGTAGGCGCGGCAATGGGCGTGTCTCTTGTGCTTTCCACAAATTCTGTATCTTGCGGTACCTGTATCTCGCAGATTTCGAATAGAGGGTAGCAGGTGGTCTGACCACCCGCTAGCCTCTATTGGAAATTGATTGAGAAATCAATCTTGCAGCCTTCTTGTAACAAAGCATCCGCAAGACTCCTCAAAACCCATTTCTGCTGCGTTCTGCATCTGGTCACATGTAGGGTGATAATTCATCGTTATAGCTTTGTATACAATATGTTCCTGACATGAGGCTAGCTACCTTAGTGCTATCTAGCTCTATACAGCTTTACAATATAGAGCTAGCTACCATAGTGCTATCTAGCTCTATACAGCATTACAGTATAGAGCTAGCTACCTTAGTGCTATCTAGCTCTATACAGCATTACAGTATAGAGCTAGCTACCATAGTGCTATCTAGCTCTATACAGCATTACAGTATAGAGCTAGCTACCTTAGTGCTATCTAGCTCTATACAGCATTACAATATAGAGCTAGCTACCATAGTGCTATCTAGCTCTATACAGCATTACAGTATAGAGTTAGCTACCATAGTGCTATCTAGCTCTATACAGCATTACAGTATAGAGCTAGCTACCTTAGTGCTATCTAGCTCTATACAGCATTACAGTATAGAGCTAGCCACCTTAGTGCTATCTAGCGCTATACAGCATTACAGTATAGAGCTAGCTACCTTAGCGCTATCTAGCTCTATACAGCATTACAGTATAGCGCTAGCTACCTTAGCGCTATCTAGCTCTATACAGCATAACAGTATAGAGCTAGCTACCTTAGCACTATCTAGCTCTATACAGCATTACAGTATAGAGCTAGCTACCTTAGCGCTATCTAGCTCTATACAGCATTACAGTATAGAGCTAGCTACCTTAGCGCTATCTAGCTCTATACAGCATTACAGTATAGATAGCTACCTAGCTATCTAGCTCTATACAGCATACTATAGAGCTAGCTACCATAGTGCTATCTAGCTCTATACAGCATTACAGTATAGAGCTAGCTACCATAGTGCTATCTAGCTCTATACAGCATTACAGTATAGAGCTAGCTACCATAGTGCTATCTAGGCTCTATACAGCATTACAGTATAGAGCTAGCTACCTTAGTGCTATCTAGCTCTATACAGCATTACAGTATAGAGCTAGCTACCATAGTGCTATCTAGCTCTATACAGCATTACAGTATAGAGCTAGCTACCTTAGTGCTATCTAGCTCTATACAGCATTACAGTATAGAGCTAGCTACCATAGTGCTTTCTAGCTCTATACAGCATTACAGTATAGAGCTAGCTACCTTAGTGCTATCTAGCTCTATACAGCATTACAGTATAGAGCTAGCTACCTTAGTGCTATCTAGCTCTATACAGCATTACAGTATAGAGTTAGCTACCATAGTGCTATCTAGCTCTATACAGCATTACAGTATAGAGCTAGCTACCTTAGTGCTATCTAACTCTATACAGCATTACAGTATAGAGCTAGCCACCTTAGTGCTATCTAGCTCTATACAGCATTACAGTATAGAGCTAGCTACCTTAGCGCTATCTAGCTCTATACAGCATTACAGTATAGCGCTAGCTACCTTAGCGCTATCTAGCTCTATACAGCATAACAGTATAGAGCTAGCTACCTTAGCACTATCTAGCTCTATACAGCTTACAGTATCTAGCTCTAGTGCTACAGCTATACAGCATTACAGTATAGAGCTGACAACACATCAGCCCCATTGAACACTTGGGGCCCGATCTTACACTCCTGCTACCCACTACCTGCAAATTGCTGGTTTAGGAACCTCCGCTAACCGCTAATGCAATCTTCCGCTCCCTAAAGCCGCTACCCTTTATGCCAACTCCCTTACTCACATTGTAGGCGCGGCAATGGGCGTGTCTCTTGTGCTTTCCACAAATTCTGTATCTTGCGGTACCTGTATCTCGCAGATTTCGAATAGAGGGTAGCAGGTGGTCTGACCACCCGCTAGCCTCTATTGGAAATTGATTGAGAAATCAATCTTGCAGCCTTCTTGTAACAAAGCATCCGCAAGACTCCTCAAAACCCATTTCTGCTGCGTTCTGCATCTGGTCACATGTAGGGTGATAATTCATCGTTATAGCTTTGTATACAATATGTTCCTGACATGAGGCTAGCTACCTTAGTGCTATCTAGCTCTATACAGCTTTACAATATAGAGCTAGCTACCATAGTGCTATCTAGCTCTATACAGCATTACAGTATAGAGCTAGCTACCTTAGTGCTATCTAGCTCTATACAGCATTACAGTATAGAGCTAGCTACCATAGTGCTATCTAGCTCTATACAGCATTACAGTATAGAGCTAGCTACCATAGTGCTATCTAGCTCTATACAGCATTACAGTATAGAGCTAGCTACCATAGTGCTATCTAGCTCTATACAGCATTACAGTATAGAGCTAGCTACCATAGCTACTAGCTATACTAGCTATAGCATCTAGCTATACAGCATTACAGTATAGAGCTAGCTACCATAGTGCTATCTAGCTCTATACAGCATTACAGTATAGAGCTAGCTACCTTAGTGCTATCTAGCTCTATACAGCATTACAATATAGAGCTAGCTACCATAGTGCTTTCTAGCTCTATACAGCATTACAGTATAGAGCTAGCTACCTTAGTGCTATCTAGCTCTATACAGCATTACAGTATAGAGCTAGCTACCTTAGTGCTATCTAGCTCTATACAGCATTACAGTATAGAGTTAGCTACCATAGTGCTATCTAGCTCTATACAGCATTACAGTATAGAGCTAGCTACCTTAGTGCTATCTAACTCTATACAGCATTACAGTATAGAGCTAGCCACCTTAGTGCTATCTAGCTCTATACAGCATTACAGTATAGAGCTAGCTACCTTAGCGCTATCTAGCTCTATACAGCATTACAGTATAGCGCTAGCTACCTTAGCGCTATCTAGCTCTATACAGCATAACAGTATAGAGCTAGCTACCTTAGCACTATCTAGCTCTATACAGCATTACAGTATAGAGCTAGCTACCATAGTGCTATCTAGCTCTATACAGCATTACAGTATAGAGCTAGCTACCTTAGTGTTATGTAGCTCTATACAGCATTACAGTATAGAGCTAGCCACCTTAGTGCTATCTAGCTTAGCTCTATACAGTACAGTATAGAGCTAGCTGCCATAGTGCTATCTAGCTCTATACAGCATTACAGTATAGAGCTAGCTACCTTAGTGTTATGTAGCTCTATACAGCATTACAGTATAGAGCTAGCTACCTTAGTGTTATGTAGCTCTACACAGCATTACAGTATAGAGCTAGCCACCTTAGTGCTATCTAGCTCTATACAGCATTACAGTATAGAGCTAGCCACCTTAGTGCTATCTAGCTCTATACAGCATTACAGTATAGAGCTAGCTACCATAGTGCTATCTAGCTCTATACAGCATTACAGTATAGAGCTGACAACACATCAGCCCCATTGAACACTTGGGGCCCGATCTTACACCTCCTGCTACCCACTACCTGCAAATTGCTGGTTTAGGAACCTCCGCTAACCGCTAATGCAATCTTCCGCTCCCTAAAGCCGCTACCCTTTATGCCAACTCCCTTACTCACATTGTAGGCGCGGCAATGGGCGTGTCTCTTGTGCTTTCCACAAATTCTGTATCTTGCGGTACCTGTATCTCGCAGATTTCGAATAGAGGGTAGCAGGTGGTCTGACCACCCGCTAGCCTCTATTGGAAATTGATTGAGAAATCAATCTTGCAGCCTTCTTGTAACAAAGCATCCGCAAGACTCCTCAAAACCCATTTCTGCTGCGTTCTGCATCTGGTCACATGTAGGGTGATAATTCATCGTTATAGCTTTGTATACAATATGTTCCTGACATGAGGCTAGCTACCTTAGTGCTATCTAGCTCTATACAGCTTTACAATATAGAGCTAGCTACCATAGTGCTATCTAGCTCTATACAGCATTACAGTATAGAGCTAGCTACCTTAGTGCTATCTAGCTCTATACAGCATTACAGTATAGAGCTAGCTACCATAGTGCTATCTAGCTCTATACAGCATTACAGTATAGAGCTAGCTACCATAGTGCTATCTAGCTCTATACAGCATTACAGTATAGAGCTAGCTACCATAGTGCTATCTAGCTCTATACAGCATTACAGTATAGAGCTAACTACCATAGTGCTATCTAGGTCTATACAGCATTACAGTATAGAGCTAGCTACCTTAGTGCTATCTAGCTATATACAGCATTACAGTATAGAGCTAGCTACCATAGTGCTATCTAGCTCTATACAGCATTACAGTATAGAGCTAGCTACCTTAGTGCTATCTAGCTCTATACAGCATTACAATATAGAGCTAGCTACCATAGTGCTTTCTAGCTCTATACAGCATTACAGTATAGAGCTAGCTACCTTAGTGCTATCTAGCTCTATACAGCATTACAGTATAGAGCTAGCTACCTTAGTGCTATCTAGCTCTATACAGCATTACAGTATAGAGTTAGCTACCATAGTGCTATCTAGCTCTATACAGCATTACAGTATAGAGCTAGCTACCTTAGTGCTATCTAACTCTATACAGCATTACAGTATAGAGCTAGCCACCTTAGTGCTATCTAGCTCTATACAGCATTACAGTATAGAGCTAGCTACCTTAGCGCTATCTAGCTCTATACAGCATTACAGTATAGCGCTAGCTACCTTAGCGCTATCTAGCTCTATACAGCATAACAGTATAGAGCTAGCTACCTTAGCACTATCTAGCTCTATACAGCATTACAGTATAGAGCTAGCTACCATAGTGCTATCTAGCTCTATACAGCATTACAGTATAGAGCTAGCTACCTTAGTGTTATGTAGCTCTATACAGCATTACAGTATAGAGCTAGCCACCTTAGTGCTATCTAGCTCTATACAGCATTACAGTATAGAGCTAGCTGCCATAGTGCTATCTAGCTCTATACAGCATTACAGTATAGAGCTAGCTACCATAGTGCTATCTAGCTCTATACAGCATTACAGTATAGAGCTAGCTACCTTAGTGTTATGTAGCTCTATACAGCATTACAGTATAGAGCTAGCTACCTTAGTGTTATGTAGCTCTACACAGCATTACAGTATAGAGCTAGCCACCTTAGTGCTATCTAGCTCTATACAGCATTACAGTATAGAGCTAGCCACCTTAGTGCTATCTAGCTCTATACAGCATTACAGTATAGAGCTAGCCACCTTAGTGCTATCTAGCTCTATACAGCATTACAGTATAGAGCTAGTAGCTATCTAGCTCTATACAGCATTACAGTATAGAGCTAGCTACCTTAGTGCTATCTAGCTCTATACAGCATTACAGTATAGAGCTAGCTACCTTAGTGCTATCTAGCTCTATACTGAAATGCTGTTTCTTCTGACTTCTGCTTTACATCGCATTTGTATTTTTTAGAAGTCCTTCAGCTTAATATCATATGTAGAGTTTCTGGAAATTTACTGGAAATGTTGCAGTTCTATTTCCAAACACTGTAACCGTCAATGTTTGCTAGATTGTCTTTTGAGCTCAAAACAAGTTCCTCCGAAACGAGCATTACTCGCCTCTGGGTGGGATGGGAGGGTGGGAGGGAAAAAAAAAAAAAAGGAAGTTCACTTTGTCCCACTGAACTGTTGTGTTATCACTTGTGAAATTGCTTCCAATAAAGAAAGATATTTAAAAAAAAAAAAAAAAAGTTCCTCCTTTGTAGAAAGTCCTGGTGACAGTTGTACGGCTGTAGTATTGATAATAATGACAGTAAAAGTGAGAATTACAACGTTAAGATGAGAGAAGATGTGTTTTGTAAAATATTTCTCAATCATCAAAATGTTCAAATAACATTTTAGAGCCAAAGTTCTTCTGGGAATCACGATCATCTTCTAACAGTCTTAAATAAAGAAAATGTCACAGACAATAGTTAACAAATTAACTGGAATTATAAAAGAAAAGTGATCATGGATTGTATTTCCAAGATGTCTGGATAAAGATCAAACTATTTAATAAGCCACTAATTTAAAACCTCAGTTCATTTTAGAAATAAATAGTCTAAAGCAGTCGTTTATTTTAGCAACAATTGTTGAGTCTTTTCATTGAAAACTGAATGGAATTAGATTAAGAATTTACTCTAAAGTGACTGTTTATCACATTCTTTCTCTTTCTTACACCGTCCCGCCCTCTTTTACCCGTTTCCTTTACTTCTCCTGACCTTTCTGTCAACAGCCCATCTCAGCCTCCCAGCATTCCCATGGCTGGGGGGGGGGGGGTCATCCTTCATCCTCTCTAAAGCCTTTGTTTCTGGCTGAAAGCTGGCTGATGCTGAGGATCAATAAGAACATCCATCACTGATCAACAATGAACCGTTCACCACACAAAGCTTCATTTATCTGCCGTTAGAGGGAATGAACTTAGCACTTCACTTATTTCTCTTTTTCTCCATAGAAGTTACTCAAGAGGGATATTCTCTTCCCTAAACATATATTTGAGCGAGACATCTGATATATAAGAAGACTTAAACAGATCCCGTTAGCCACAAGACAAAAGAAACAGTTTCCTCCTATTGTTAAAGCAGAACAGAGAACTTCCTGTTTCAAAGTTACTCCCCTAAAAACAAAACAAACAACTACAGACACTTTATACTTGACAGCAGCTCACATTTTCATGACAAAATACAAACTTTCTCCTCACAATGTTGAATTCGCTTTATTTCACACAAGTTTCATGGCACTTCTGAAAAACTAAATTTCATTTTTTCCTCATAAGAAAATAATAATAATAATAATCATATATAACACAAATATTAATTCCTGTTGTTTTTTGTTTGTTTTGTTTTGTTTTGTTTTTTTCAGTAATATTGGAAAAATTGACCTACAGTTGCTTTTATTTTGAAAGGTCATCCAGCAGGAAGCTGGCGCAGATGTGGGCGGTGACAGCAGACTGAGATTCAGGGTCGTTTTGGAGTCATAGTTCAAAATTAAAAACTAGTTTTTAAGTTTGTTATGAAGATTAAAGACAAACTTCCACATGATTGTAGTTTGATTTTGATCTGAGGATCTGCGGTTGTGATGATGAACGCATGCGCGCTCGTGCGCATCTGCGCCGCGCTGCTTGCGCCTCTTCTGTGCGGTAAGTTGAACACTCATTCATTTAATGTGTTATTAAGTCTCTCCTGTAGTAACTATTAAACTGATTCTTGGGTTTAGATCCCTGACTTGTTGATTTTCTTGTGGAGTTTGTCTGGTGTAAATATTTATAGAATATTATCTTTGAAATATTTCTCCATAATAGTAATAATGAAGTAAAACGTGTCATAAATGTTATCAATAAAATAAATAAATAAATCATTCACAAAATGAAGTCAGTCTACGACAATTTAATTTATGACAGTAAAGACATTTAACAGCTAACTTTAATTTTAAAAAGCTATTATTCCAAACAATCGAAAGAGAAGTTGGTAAAGTAGGATTATTTTTCTTTTTTTTTAAAGAGTTGAGCTGACACATCTTTTGTCTGGTGAAGCATTTCCTTGTCTCTCTGAGAAATTGCTCAGAATCCAGTGATAGAAAGACAGGAAATGTTATTGACAACACTTTTGTCTCAACTCTTTCTTTATTGAACAATGGACAGTAGATTTAGAGACAGATGTGGACATGATTTATGGATTAAAATATTAAAATGAGCTAAATTCAACTTCATTGCTCATTTGACAAACATAAAGTGAAAATGGAGAAGTATCTTTATCTTTAGCAGCAATAACTTGAAGTAATCATTTTTTATATGATCTTTTTTGTGTGTCTTTATCAGTCTCTCATCTTGTTGTGGAGGAATTGTGGTTAATTCTTCTTTATAATGTTGTTTTTGGTTATTCATTTATACACGGCGCTCTTAAGCCAGGTTTAGGTCCGGTCTTTCTTTGATTCTTCTATTTTTCAGCTGTTTTGTTGTATATTTGAAACGTTTGAAACGTTTTGTTGTATATTTGATAATTGTCCAGATATTTGGGTCAGTATTTAGCCGTCCTCATATTCGTCTCTAGATTATGGAGGAGTTCAGGGTCCATTCAGTGGCTGATCAGTTGATCAATAACCAGCAGCACCTGGCTGTAACTTTAAAGCTACAGAAGCAGCAGTGGATTCTTTCTTCCACGAGCTCTTTATTCATCCAGACATCTGTGTTCAATAAATAATGTCATATTTGGACTGATGACCTGTCTGGTGTGAATCTATCCTTTCATCTTCTGACAGTTTGACAGCTAAGTTAGACTGAAGCAGTAGATCACTGAATCATGGATGGATGATGGATGGATGGATGGAAGGATGGATGGATGGATGATGAATGGATGGATGGATGATGGATGGATGATGGATGGATGGATGGATGGATGGATGGATGGATGGATGGATGGATGATGATGATGGATGGATGGATGGATGGATGGATGGATGGATGGATGGATGGATGGATGGATGGATGGATGGCTGGCTGATGCTGGCTTGGGGCTGCTGATGGCTGGCTGGCTGGCTGGCTGGCGGCTGGCTGGCTGGCTGGCTGGATGGCTGGCTGGCTGGCTGGCTGGCTGGCTGGCCTGGCTGCTGGCTGGCTGGCTGGCTGGCTGGCTGGCTTGGCTGGCTGGCTGGTCTGGCTGGCTGGGCTGGCTGGCTGGCTGGCTGGCCTGGCTGGCTGGCTGCTGGCTGCTGCTCTGGCTGCTGGCTGCTGGCTGGCTCTGGCTGGCTGGCTGGCTGCTGTGCTGGCTGGCTGGCTGGCTGGCTGGCTGGCTGCTGGCTGGCTGGCTGGCTGGCTGGCTGGCTGGGCTGGCTGCCCTGCTGGCTGGCTGGCTGGCTGGCTGGCTGGCTGGCTGGCTGGCTGGCTGGCTGGCTGCTGGCCGGCTGGCTGGCTGCTGCTGGCTGCTGCTGGCTGCTGGCTGGCTGGCTGGCTGGCCTGGCTGGCTGGCTGGCTGCTGGCTGCTGGCTGGCTGGCTGGCTGGCTGGATGGCTGCTGGCTTGGCTGGCTGGCTGGCTGGCCTGGCTGCTGGCTGGCTGGCTGGCTGGCTTGCTGGCTGGCTGGCTGGCCTGGCTGCTGGCTGGTGGCTGGTTGCTGGATGCTGGCTGGATGGCTGGCTGGCTGGCTGGCTGGCTGGCTGGCTGCTGGCTGGCTGGCTGGCTGCTTGCTGCTGGCTGGCTGGCTGGCTGGCTGGCTGGCTGCTGGCTGGCTGGCTGGCTGGCTGCTGGCTGGCTGGCTGGCTGGCTGGCTGGCTGGCTGGCCTGGCTGGCTGGCTGGCTGCTGCTGGCTGGCTGGCTGGCTGGCTTCTGGCTGCTGGGCTGCTGGCTGGCTGGCTGGCTGGCCTGGCTGGCTGGCTGGCTGGCTGCTGCTGGGCTGGCTGCTGGCTGGCTGGCTGGCTGGCTGGCTGGCTCTGGCTGCTGGCTGGCTGGCTGGCTGGCTGGCTGGCCTGGCTGGCTGGCTGCTTCCGGCTGGCTGGCTGGCTGGCTGGCTGGCTGGCTGGCTGGCTGGCTGCTGATGGCTGGCTTGGCTGGCTGGCTGGCTGGCTGGCTGGCTGGCTGCTGGCTGGCTGGCTGGCTGGCTGGCTGCTGGCTGGCTGGCTGGCTGGGCTGGCTGGGGCTGCTGTGGCTGGCTGGCTGGCTGGCTTGGGCTGGCTGCTGGCTGGCTGGCTGGCTGGCTGGCTGGCTGGCTGGCTGGCTGCTGGCTGGCTGGCTGGCTGGCTGGCTGGGCTGGCTGGCTGGCTGGCTCTGGCTGCTGGCTGGCTGGCTGGCGGCTGGCTGGCTGGCTGGCTGGCTGGCTGGCTGGCTGCTGCTGGCTGCTGGCTGGCTGGCTGGCTGGCTGGCTGGCTGGCTGGCTGGCTGGCTGGCTTGCTGGCTGGCTGGCTGCTGGCTGGCCGGCTGGGCTGCCTGGCTGGCTGGCTGGCTGGCTGGCTGCTGGCTGGCTGCTGGCTGCTGGCTGGCTGGCTGGCTGCTGCTGGCTGGCTGGCTAGGCTGGCTGGCTGGCTGGCTGGATGGATGGCTGGCTGGATGGCTGGATGGCTGGCTGGCTGGATGCTCCTGGATGCTGGATGGCTCTGGCTGGCTTCTGGCTGGCTGGGATGGCTGGATGCTGGGATGCATGGATGGCTGGGATGGCTGGCTGCTGGCTGGCTGATGGATGATGGATGGATGGATGGATGGATGGATGGATGGATGGATGGATGATGGATGGATGTGGATGGATGGGATGGATGGATGGATGGATGGATGATGCATGATGGATGGATGATGATGGATGGATGATGGATGATGCATTGGATGGATGATGGATGGATGGATGCTGGATGGATGGATGATGGATGATGGATGGATGGATGGATGGGATGGATGGATGGATGATGGATGGATGGATGCATGGATGATGGATGATGGATGATTGATGGATGGATGGATGATGGATGATGATGGATGGATGGATGGATGGATGGATGGATGGATGGATGGATGGATGGATGGATGGATGGATGGATTATGGATGGAGGATGGATGATGGATGGATGGATGGATTGATGGATGGATTATGATGGATGATGTGATGGATGGATGGATGGATGATGGCTGGATGGCTGGATTGAATGGATGGATGGATGGATGGAATTGATGATGGATGGATGATGATTTGGATGATGGATGGCTGTTTAATTCACATGTATGATTCAAACTGGCTGTATTACATTATTTTAAGGTCTGGTAATGACTAGAACTTTTATTATGTCTTCTGTGAAACCTAGAAATCAAAAGATGAAAAAAGTGAAAAGGTTTACCTTTATATATATATATATATACTGTTTTATGTAAACACTGTTTTATGTAAACACTGTTTTATGTAAACACTGTTTTATGTAAACACACAAAATCATTGTACATGAATAAGAGTGAATGAAAACACAATTGTGACAGTTTGGTTAAATACATTATATTTTAGCTCAAACATCAATTTATACTAAATAAATGATGACTTCAAGAACTGCAACCCTTTTTTTGGAGATCTTATTACACATTTAAAGATACTTATCATTTAAATATTTTGTTGTCCTGCATTATTTCTTTTAGATTATTTATTTTTGCTGTTCTCAACTACCACACTTTTGATAATCATTTCTCTTTCAAGCCAAAAGTAGTATGCTGAAACAAGTTGGCTTCAAACATAAAGATATAAAATTTCAATTTTTAGTCAAGAATCAACAACAAGTGGGACACAATCTTAAAGTGGAATGAAATTTATTGGTTACTTTAAACTTTTTTAACAAATAAAAACCTGTAAAGTGTTGCGTGTAATATTATTGGTCCCCTTTACTTTCAGAGCATCAAACTGAGTCCAGAAGTTCAGTATTGATCTCTGAATGATCCAATGTTGTCCTGAATGACTGATGGTGATCAATAATCAAGTCTCCGTATAAATGCACCTGCTCTGTGATAGTCTCAGGGTTCTCTTTAAAGCTCAGAGAGCATCATGGGAACACACCAGGCAGGTCCCAGATACTGTTGTGGAGAAGTTTAAAGCTGGATGTGGAAACAAAAAGATTTCCCAAGCTTTAAACATCTCAAGGAGCTCTGAGCAGGTAACCAGACTGAAATGGAAGGAGTATCAGACCACTGCAGATCTACCAAGACCCGGCCGTCCCTCTAAACTTTCATCTGGAACAAGGAGAAGACTGATCAGAGATGCAGCCAAGAGGCCCATGATCACTCTGGATGAACTGATCTACAGCTGAGGTGGGACAGTCTGTCCAGAGGACAACAATCAGTCCTACACTGGACACATCTGGCCTTTATGGAAGAGTGGCGAGAAGAAAGACATTTCTCAAAGGTATCCATTAAAAGTCTGGTTTAAAGTTTCCCACAAGCCACCTGGAGACACCAAACATGTGGAAGAAGGTGCTCTGGTCAGATGAAACCAACATCAAACTTTTTACCCACAATGCAAAACGATGTTTGGAGTAAAATCAACACAGCTGATCACCCTGAACACACCATCCCCACTGTGAAACATGGTGGTGGCAGCATCATGGTCTGGTCCTGCTTTTCTTCAGCAGGGACAGGGAAGATGGTTAAAACTGATGGAAGATGGATGGAGCCAAATACAGGAGCATTCTGGGAGAAAACCTGTTGGAGTCTGCAGAAGACCTGAGACTGGGACGGAGATTTATCTTCCAACAGGACAATGATCCAGAACATGAAGACAAATCTACAAATAAACGTATCCAGGTGTTAGAACGGCCAAGTCAAAGTCCAGACCTGAATCCAGTCCAGAATCTGTGGAAAGATCTGAAGACTGCTGTTCACAAACGCTCTCCATCCAACCTCACTGAGCTCCAGATGTTTTACAGGAAGAATTTAGTCTCTGGATGAGTTAAACTGATAGAGACAAACCCCAAGAGACTGGAGCTGGAACTGCAGCAGAAGGTGGCGCTGCAGAGTATTAACGCAATAATATTAAACAGCCCACTTTACAGTTTTTATTTGTTATATAATTATAACAACGTTAGGCTAGATGGCCCCTAATAACAACGTTAGGCTACCTGGCCCCTAATAATAACATTAGGCTACCTGGCCCCTAACAATAACGTTAGGCTACCTGGTCCCTAATAATAACGTTAGGCTACCTGGCCCCTAATAATAACGTTAGGCTACCTGGCCCCTAATAATAACGTTAGGCTACCTGGCCCCTAATAATAACGTTAGGCTACCTGGCCCCTAATAATAACATTAGGCTACCTGGTCCCTGATAATAACGTTAGGCTACCTGGTGCCTAATAATAACGTTAGGCTACCTGGTGCCTAATAATAACGTTAGGCTACCTGGCCCCTAATAATAACGTTAGGCCTTCTGGTCCCTAATAATAACGTTAGGCTACCTGGTCTCTAATAATAACGTTAGGCTACCTGGCCCCTAATAATAACGTTAGGCTACCTGGCCCCTAACAATAACGTTAGGCTACCTGGCCCCTAATAATAACGTTAGGCTACCCGGTCCCTAATAATAACGTTAGGCCTTCTGGCCCCTAATAATAACGTTAGGCTACCCGGTCCCTAATAATAACGTTAGGCCTTCTGGCCCCTAATAATAACGTTAGGCTACCTGGCCCCTGATAATAACGTTATGCTACCTGGCCCCTAATAATAACGTTAGGCTACCTGGTCCCTAATAACAACGTTAGGCTACCTGGCCCCTAATAATAACGTTAGGCTACCTGGTCCCTTATAATAACGTTAGGCTACCTGGTCCCTAATAATAACGTTAGGCTACCTGGCCCCTAATAATAACGTTAGGCTACCTGGCCCCTAATAATAACTAACTAAGGCTACCTGGTCCCCTAATAACAACGTTAGGCTACCTGGCCCCTAATAATAACGTTAGGCTACCTGGCCCCTAATAAAACGTTAGGCTACCTGGTCCCTAATAATAAACGTTAGGCTACCTGGTCCCTAATAATAACGTTAGGCTACCTGGTCCCTAATAATAACGTTAGGCTACCTGGCCCCTAATAATAACGTTAGGCTACCTGGTCCCTAATAATAACGTTAGGCTACCTGGCCCCTAACAATAACGTTAGGCTACCTGGCCCCTAATAATAAGGTTAGGCTACCTGGCCCCTAATAACAACGTTAGGCTACCTGGCCCCTAATAACAACGTTAGGCTACCTGGCCTCTAATAATAACGTTAGGCTACCTGGTCCCTAATAATAACGTTAGGCTACCTGGCCCCTAATAACAACGTTAGGCTACCTGGTCCCTAATAATAACGTTAGGCTACCTGGCCTCTAATAATAACGTTAGGCTACCTGGTCCCTAATAATAACGTTAGGCTACCTGGCCCCTAACAATAACGTTAGGCTACCTGGTCCCTAATAATAACGTTATGCTACCTGGCCTCTAATAATAACGTTAGGCTACCTGGCCTCTAATAATAACGTTAGGCTACCTGGCCCCTAATAACAACGTTGGGCTACCTGGCCCCTAATAATAACGTTAGGCTACCTGGCCCCTAATAATAACGTTAGGCTACCTGGCCCCTAATATCAACGTTAGGCTACCTGGCCCCTAATATCAACGTTAGGCTACCTGGCCCCTAATAATAACGTTAGGCTACCTGGTCCCTAATAATAACGTTAGGCTACCTGGCCTCTAATATCAACGTTAGGCTACCTGGCCCCTAATAATAACGTTAGGCTACCTGGTCCCTAATAATAACGTAAGGCTACCTGGCCTCTAATAATAACGTTAGGCTACCTGGTCCCTGATAACAACGTTAGGCTACCTGGTCCCTAATAATAACGTTAGGCTACCTGGCCCCTAATAACAACGTTAGGCTACCTGGCCTCTAATAACAACGTTAGGCTACCTGGTCCCTAATAATAACGTTAGGCTACCTGGCCTCTAATAACAACGTTAGGCTACCTGGCTCCTGATTATAACGTTAGGCTACCTGGCCTCTAATAACAACATTAGGCTACCTGGCCCCTGATTATAACGTTAGGCTACCTGGCCCCTGATAACAACGTTAGGCTACCTGGCCCCTGATAATAACGTTAGGCTACCTGGTCCCTATAACAACGTTAGGCTACCTGGTCCCTAATAACAACGTTAGGCTACCTGGTCCCTAATAACAACGTTAGGCTACCTGGCCTCTAATAACAACGTTAGGCTACCTGGCCTCTAATAATAACGTTAGGCTACCTGGCCCCTAATAACAACGTTAGGCTACCTGGCCCCTAATAATAAGGTTAGGCTACCTGGCCCCTAATAACAACGTTAGGCTACCTGGCCCCTAATAACAACGTTAGGCTACCTGGCCTCTAATAATAACGTTAGGCTACCTGGTCCCTAATAATAACGTTAGGCTACCTGGTCCCTAATAACAACGTTAGGCTACCTGGTCCCTAATAACAACGTTAGGCTACCTGGCCTCTAATAACAACGTTAGGCTACCTGGTCTCTAATAACAACGTTAGGCTACCTGGTCCCTGATAACAACATTAGGCTACCTGGTCCCTGATAATAACGTTAGGCTACCTGGCCCCTAATAATAACGTTAGGCTACCTGGTCCCTAACAATAACGTTAGGCTACCTGGTCCCTAATAACAACGTTAGGCTACCTGGCCTCTAATAACAACGTTAGGCTACCTGGCCTCTAATAACAACGTTAGGCTACCTGGTCTCTAATAACAACGTTAGGCTACCTGGCCTCTAACATCAACGTTAGGCTACCTGGTCCCTAATAACAACGTTAGGCTACCTGGTCCCTAATAACAACGTTGGGCTACCTGGTCCCTAATAATAACGTTAGGCTACCTGGTCCCTAATAATAACGTTAGGCTACCTGGCCCCTGATTATAACGTTAGGCTACCTGGCCCCTGATTATAACATTAGGCTACCTGGTCCCTAACAATAACGTTAGGCTACCTGGCCTCTAATAACAACGTTAGGCTACCTGGTCCCTAATAATAACGTTAGGCTACCTGGTCCCTAATAATAACGTTAGGCTACCTGGCCCCTAATAATAACGTTAGGCTACCTGGCCTCTAATAACAACGTTAGGCTACCTGGCCCCTAATAATAACGTTAGGCTACCTGGCCTCTAATATCAACGTTAGGCTACCTGGCCCCTAATAATAACGTTAGGCTACCTGGTCCCTAATAATAACGTAAGGCTACCTGGCCTCTAATAATAACGTTAGGCTACCTGGTCCCTGATAACAACGTTAGGCTACCTGGTCCCTAATAATAACGTTAGGCTACCTGGCCCCTAATAACAACGTTAGGCTACCTGGCCTCTAATAACAACGTTAGGCTACCTGGTCCCTAATAATAACGTTAGGCTACCTGGCCTCTAATAACAACGTTAGGCTACCTGGCTCCTGATTATAACGTTAGGCTACCTGGCCTCTAATAACAACATTAGGCTACCTGGCCCCTGATTATAACGTTAGGCTACCTGGCCCCTGATAACAACGTTAGGCTACCTGGCCCCTGATTATAACGTTAGGCTACCTGGTCCCTAATAATAACGTTAGGCTACCTGGTCCCTGATAACAACGTTAGGCTACCTGGTCCCTGATAACAACGTTAGGCTACCTGGTCCCTAATAATAACGTTAGGCTACCTGGCCTCTAATAACAACGTTAGGCTACCTGGCCTCTAATAATAACGTTAGGCTACCTGGCCCCTAATAACAACGTTAGGCTATACCTGGCCCCTATAATAAGGTTAGGCTACCTGGCCCCCTAATACGTTAGGCTGGCCCCTAATAACAACGTTAGGCTACCTGGCCTCTAATAATAACGTTAGGCTACCTGGTCCCTAATAAAACGTTAGGCTACCTGGTCCCTAATAACAACGTTAGGCTACCTGGTCCCTAATAACAAAACGTTAGGCTACCTGGTCCCTGATAACAACATTAGTACCTGGTCCCGATAATAACGTTAGGCTACCTGGCCCCTAACTAATAACGTTAGGCTACCTGGTCCCTAACAATAACGTTAGGCTACCTGGTCCCTAATAACAACGTTAGGCTACCTGGCCTCTAATAACAACGTTAGGCTACCTGGCCTCTAATAACAACGTTAGGCTACCTGGTCTCTAATAACAACGTTAGGCTACCTGGCCTCTAACATCAACGTTAGGCTACCTGGTCCCTAATAACAACGTTAGGCTACCTGGTCCCTAATAACAACGTTAGGCTACCTGGTCCCTAATAATAACGTTAGGCTACCTGGTCCCTAATAATAACGTTAGGCTACCTGGCCCCTGATTATAACGTTAGGCTACCTGGCCCCTGATTATAACATTAGGCTACCTGGTCCCTAACAATAACGTTAGGCTACCTGGCCTCTAATAACAACGTTAGGCTACCTGGTCCCTAATAATAACGTTAGGCTACCTGGTCCCTAATAATAACGTTAGGCTACCTGGCCCCTAATAATAACGTTAGGCTACCTGGCCTCTAATAACAACGTTAGGCTACCTGGCCCCTAATAATAACGTTAGGCTACCTGGCCTCTAATAACAACGTTAGGCTACCTGGCCCCTAATAATAACGTTAGGCTACCTGGCCTCTAATAACAACGTTAGGCTACCTGGACCCTAATAATAACGTAACTGATAACTGATAGCTAATATTCTATTAAGAAACTAGTTCATGGTCCACTCAAAACAACCCCAATCATCAGCCTCCACCGCGGTACTACATAGGTATCTGATACGCGGTGTTTGGTTTCCTTTAAACAGAATTCTGGCTATAAAAACCAAACAATTACATTTGTGTCTCATATGTCCTTAGGGCACTATTCCAGATATCCTGGAGGTTTGTTCAGATGTTGTTTTGTAAACTGCATCTGTCATGCTTCCATGTTCTATTTAGACTCCCCCTCCCCCTCCCCCCCAAACAAACTTTAGGATTAAAACAAGGGGTATTAACTTTTGCACGTGACTGTATTATATATGTATGCCAGTGTTGCAGTAATCATTTTATAAAATTGTTGCAATAGCCCCCGAAGCTCTGAATATTCATTGTAAAATGAAGATAGGCAGCCTTCATCTTTAGTTCTGATACTTTTAATGTTGCCATACCAGTGTGCCTTTGTTGGAGCTGATGTTTCTGAGACCTTCAAGCTTCCTCTGGTGTCAGGAAGCCGATCACGGTCTTCCTGTTTCCTTCTCTGTAGTCATCCTTCTTCATGGGAAGCCCAAACAATGGCATTCCAACGCAGCCGGCTGCAAATAGACATTGTTTGTTCGTAGCACGGCTCAAACATGTTTATGAGTGTTTATGTTGCCACGTACATGAAGTCAAAGATGCTGATCTATTCTTTGGGTGTGGCTTTTCAATAGAAAACAACATTATAACATATTTTTAATTACAATAGTGCCGGGCGATATGGAAAAAAATCATATATCACGATATGGACTATGTTATATCACGATAACAATATATATCACGATATACCATAATAAAGTGTGTTTTCAGTTATTCTCTGAAAAGATTGACAAAAATGTCATTGCTTACTTTTCAACTTTATTTTGAAAGGACATTTAGCTGAACTGTCACAAACATACATTTTAGTGCAGCAAAAACAGGTAGGTACAGAGGTACAGTAGCTTTCACATTTTTTTAAAGTGCACAACAGTTTCTGAGAGGAAAAACACATTTTTGCACTGAAGTTCAGCTATAAAAAATAAACACAAATTATTTTTCAACTTTCTGAAATCTGTAACCTTGTAGTGCAAAGTTTGCAAACCAATATAAAGTGTCTAAAGTAAACATCAGGGTTGAAGAGAACTCTGTTTAAGGCATTAACCATGAATAAAAGCGCAAACATAAAAGGCTACTTTGTAGAAGTAGATATGATTCTATCAAATTTATCGTTGCAGGTTATTTAATTACATATTTGCTGTAATAATTGATAAAATTAGGTTAGAAACTATAGAAGAGAAATGGCACAATACACACTTTTATATCGTCCCCACGATATGTATCGTCTATTATATATATATATATATATATATATATATATATACAGTCATGTAAAAAATGATTAGACCAGCCTTGTTTTCTTCAGTTTCTTGTTCATTTTAATGCCTGGTACAACTAAAGGTACATTTGTTTGGACAAACATAACGATAACCACAAAGATTGCTCATAAGAGTTTTATTTAAGAGCTGATATCTTACCATTTTCCATGGTTTTCTTGATTATAACCTAAATCACTTAAGTTTTTACATCAATAGCTATGGCGTTGTACTGCCAAAAACACTGCTTTTATGCATTCAGTGTTTTCTTTTCTGTCTGTTTTAGTCACATGATGACGTTTAGTGGTACCAGGTATTAAAATGAACAAGAAACTGAAGAAAAAATGGTGGTCTAATCATTTTTTCCATAACTGTATATATATATATATATATATATATCGTCAGCACTAAATTACACTGTAGACTCTTATCCCCAAAGGCAGCTTAAATCCCTGCAGTACATGACATGAAGGTTCTTTATCAACATGTATGCTATCTGAAAGTAAGGACTTTGTGAACTTACACAGAAAATGTAAATAAAACAAACTGGACTAAAAAGGCCACCAGAAAGCCGAACTTCTTCCGAGTTAAATTCCCCTTTTGCAACTTTGATATGATGAAAATCTCAAACACAGCAAAAACATGTTGTTTACTACTTTCTCTGGTATCAAATAAACGGCTGCTGACTCTTAAAACTGTACATGTCTTTGTCCTGTCAGGTTCCAGAGTTCGTTCCGAGGAGATGCCGCCTCATGTCGTCCACCAGCCCTCTGACGTGGTGGTGAAGGCGGGAAACCCCGCCACATTCTCCTGCCGGGCGGACGGCAGCCCCAAACCCACCATCGAGTGGCTGCACAACGGCCGGCCCCTGGAGGCAGCGCAGGGAGACGGACAGCTGCAACCCATGTTCTTATCAGACGGGAGCCTGTTTTTCCTGAGTGTGGGCGGAGCCAGTGTGGGCGGAGCCAGTGTGGGCGGAGCCAGGCGTGGTCAGTCACATGAGGGCGTATACGCCTGCATCGCCAGGAACAGCGCCGGAGCAGCCATCAGCCGCAACGCTTCTCTGCATATAGCAGGTGAGACTGAATGAACCCATGTTATCCATCCATCCATCCATCCATCATCCATCCACATCCATCACAGCCAGCAATCCATCAATAGCAGGGGAGGATGAGCCAGAAGCCAGGGGAGCCATCCACCCAGCACAATCACAGCATCCAGCCCCAGCCCGAGCAGCCATCCATGCCTCCAGCCAGCCTTCATCCAGCCAGCCACCAGCCAGCCACCAGCCATCCAGAGCCAGCCATCAGCCTCAGCCAGCCAGCCAGCCATCCAGCCAGCCAGCAGCCAGCCAGCCAGGCCAGTCCAGCCAGCCCCAGCCAGCCAGCCAGCCAAGCCAGCCAGCCAGCAGCCATCCAGCCAGAAAAGCCAGCCACCAGTACCAGACCAGCCAAGCCAGCTCAGCAGCCAGCAGCCAGGCCATGCCAGCAGCCAGCCAGCCATCCCATCCATCCATCCATCCATCCATCCATCCCCATCATCCATCCATCCATCATCCAGCCATCCATCCCATCCATCCATCCAGCCAGCAGCTCCAGCCAGCCGAGGCCAGCCAGCCAAGCAGCCAGCCAGCCAGCAGCCAAGCCAGCCAGCCAGCCAGCCAGCAGCAGCCAGCCAGCAGCCAGCCAGCCCTCCAGGCAGCAGCAGCCAGCCAGCCAGCCAGCCCAGCCAGCCAGCCAGCCAGCCAGCCAGCCAGCCAGCCAGCCCCGCCAGCCCAGCCAGCAGCCAGCCCAGCCAGCCAGCCAGCCAGCCAGCCAGCCAGCCATCAGCCAGCCCAGCCAGCCAGCCATCAGAGCCAGCCAGCCAGCCACCGCCACCCAGCCATCCAGCCCCGCAGCCAGCAGCCAGCCATCAGCCAGCCAGCCAGCCAGCCCCAGCCAGCAGCCAGCCATCAGCCAGCCAGAGCCAGCCAGCCAGCCCAGCCAGCCAGCCAGCCCAGCCAGCCAGCCAGCCAGCCAGCAGGCCAGCCAGCCAGCCAGCCCAGGCCAGCCAGCCAGCCAGCCAGCCAGCCAGCAGCCAGCCAGCCAGCCACCCAGCCAGCCAGCCAGCCAGCCAAGCCAGCCAGCCAGCCAGCCAGCCAGCCAGCCCAGCCAGCCACCAGCAGCCAGCCAGCCAGCCAGCAGCCAGCAGCCAGCCAGGCCAGCCAGCCAGCCAGCCAGCAGCCAGCCAGCCAGCCAGCCAGCCAGCAAGCCACCAGCCAGCCCAGCCAGCCAGCCAGCCAGCCAGCCAGCCAGAGCCAGCCAGCCAGCCAGCCAGCCAGCCAGCGCAGCCATCCAGCCAGCCAGCCAGCCAGAGCCAGCCACCAGCCAGGCCAGCCAGCCACCAGCCAGCCAGCAGCCAGCCAGCCAGCCAGCCAGCCAGCCAGCAGCCCAGCCATCACAGGCAGCCAGCCAGCCCAGCAGCAGCAGCCAGCAGCCAGCCAGCCAGCCAGCAGCAGCCAGCCAGCAGCCAGCCAGCAGCCAGCCAGCCAGCCAGCAAGCAGCCAGCAGCCAGCCAGCCATCCAGCCAGCCAGCCAGCCAGCCAGCAGCCAGCCCAGCCAGCCAGCCAGCCAGCCAGCCAGCAGCCAGCCAGCCAGCAGCCAGCAGCCAGGCCAGCCAGCAGCCAGCAGCCAGCCAGCAGCAGCCAGCCAGCCAGCAGCCAGCCAGCAGCAAGCATCCAGCCAGCCGCCAGCCAGCCAGCCAGGCCAGCAGCCAGCCAGCCAGCCAGCAGCCAGCCAGCCAGCCAGCAGCCAGCCCAGCCAGCCAGCAGCAGCCCAGCCAGCCCAGCCAGCCAGCAGCCAGCAGCCAGGCAGCCAGCCAGCCAGCCATCCAGCAGCCAGCCAGCCAGCCAATCCAGCCAGCAGCAGCCATCCAGCCAGCCAGCCAGCCCCAGCCAGCAGCAGCCAGCCAGCCCAGCCAGCCAGCCAGCCAGCAGCCAGCCAGCAGCCAGCCAGCCAGCCAGCCAGCCAGCCAGCCCAGCCAGCCAGCAGCCAGCCAGCCAGCCAGCCAGCCAGCCAGCCAGCCAGCCAGCAGCCAGCCAGCCAGCCAGCCAGCAGCCAGCCAGCCAGCCAGCCAGCCCAGCCAGCCATCCAGCCAGCAGCCAGCCAGCAGCCCAGCCAGCCAGCCAGCCAGCAGCAAGCCAGCCAGCCAGGCCCAGCCAGCCAGCCAGCCAGCCAGCCAGCCAGCCAGCCAGCAGCCAGCCCCCAGCCAGCCAGCCAGCCAGCCAGCCAGCCAGCCAGCCAGCAGCCAGCCAGCCAGCCAGCCAGCCAGCCAGCAGCCAGCCAGCCAGCAGCCAGCCAGCCACCCAGCCAGCCAGAGCACAGCCAGCCAGCCAGCCCAGCCAGCCAGCCAGCAGCCAGCCAGCAGCCAGCCAGCCAGCCAGCCAGCCAGCCAGCCAGCCAGCCAGCCAGCCACAGCCAGCAGCCAGCCAGCCAGCCAGCAGCCAGCCAGCCAGCCAGCCAGCCAGCCAGCCAGCAGCAGCCAGCAGCCAGCCAGCCAGCCAGCCAGCCACCAGCCATCCAGCAGGCAGTCCAGCAGCCAGCCAGCCAGCCAGGCCAGCAGCCAGCAGCCAGCAGCCAGCCAGCCAGCAGCCAGCCCAGCAGCCAGCCAGCCAGCCAGCCAGCCAGCCAGCAGAGCCAGAGCAGCCAGCCAGCCAGCCAGCCAGCAGCAGCCAGCCAGCCAGCCAGCCAGCCAGCCAGCCAGCCAGCAGCAGCCAGCCAGCCAGAGCCAGGCCACCGCCAGCCAGCCAGCCAGCCAGCCAGCAGCCCAGCCAGCCAGCCAGCCACCAGCCAGCCAGCCAAGCAGCCAGCCAGCCAGCCAGCCAGCCAGCCAGCCAGCCACCAGCCAGCCAGGCAGCAGCACCCAGCCAGCAGCCAGCCAGCCAGCCAGCAGCCCAGCAGCCATCCAGAGCCAGCCAGCCCAGCACAGCAGCCAGCCAGCCAGCCAGCAGCCAGCCAGCCCAGCAGCCAACAGCCAGCAGCCAGCCAGCCCAGCCAGCCGCCAGCCAGCCAGCCATCCAGCAGCAGCAGCCAGCAGCCAGCCAGCCAGCAGCCAGCCATCCAGCAGCCAGCCAGCCAGCAGCCCAGCCAGCCAGGCCAGCAGCCAGCCCAGAGCCAGCCAGCCAGCCAGGCAGCCAGCAGCAGCCAGCCAGCCAGCCATCCATCCATCCACAGCCCATCCAGCCATCCAATCAGCCAGCCATCCATCCATCATCCATCCATCCATCCATCATCCCATCATCCATCCATCCATCCATCATCCATCCAGCCACCAGCCAGCCAGCCAGCCAGCCACCAAGCCAGCCAGGCAGCCCAGCCAGCAGCCATCCAGCCATCAGCCAGCCTCATCCAGCCAGCCAGCCAGACAGCCAAAGCAGCCAGCAGCCCAGCCAATCCAGCCAGCCAGCCATCCATCAGCCAGCCATCCAGCATCCATCATCAGCAGCCAGCCATCCAGCAGCCAGCGAGCCATCCAGCAGCCAGCCAGCCAGCCAGCCAGCCAGCGATCACATCATCCATCATCCATCATCCATCCATCCATCCATCCATCCATCCATCCCATCCATCCATCATCCATCCATCCATCCATCCAGACCATCCATCCAGCCCATCCATCCATCATCATCCATCCATCCATCCATCCATCCATCCCATCCATCCTCCATCCATCCATCCATCCATCCATCCATCCATCCACCATCATCCATCCTCATCCATCCATCATCATCCATCCATCCATCCATCATCATCCCATCCATCCATCCAT
Organism: Hirundichthys speculiger; assembly: GCA_018398805.1. Lineage (NCBI taxonomy): Eukaryota > Metazoa > Chordata > Actinopteri > Beloniformes > Exocoetidae > Hirundichthys > Hirundichthys speculiger. The sequence goes on along the minus strand of JAGFBZ010002274.1, from coordinate 36,453 downwards.
CCATCCATCATCCATCCATCCCATCCCATCCAGCCATCCATCCATCCATCCATCCACCCATCATCCATCCATCCATCCATCCACCCATCATCCATCCATCCATCCATCCATCCGGCCAAAGACTGATGTCATTCTGACCAATAAGAATTATAAACATATTTCCCAGCATTCTGATCAAAACTGTATCAATGACTACTTTTGTTAAGGGATACCATGTGTTCACAGAATAACATTTTCTTCTGAATTTAATAAAATGGACCAGGAAGGACTCCAGCAAACTAGGAAAACAATGCAAACATGCAAAGAGGCTCTTATTGTCTCAGCTCTGGCTTTAATTTGTGGAGTAAATATGTGTGTTCACTGCTGGAACTGCCATCTCTGAAACCAGACTGTAAAGTTAAGAATCTGGATGGATTCTCACTCGTAAGAATTATTATTATTGTCGCTGGTGAAGCAGCCAATCGGTTGTTAAACACCGAACAACGAACGGAGGTGCAGTTCAGAGAGGTCATTAACTCACATCACAGAATGCAGGATGGATCAGAAAAATGCCATTTTTTTTATGTCACAATCCCTACTTTTTGTTTTTGCACCTCATTTTCTTTGCATATATGAAAAGCTTATCTAGATCACAGCAGCAGAAAACGCGGTTCCCGCCCAAAGGGCCCCGCCCACAACTGCGAGCTAAACTGGGAATAATGGAGCGCAGTCTACTAAATGTGACCCCCATTAGCGCTTAAACCCCCGTCCCCGCTATGTGTTTGAATTATGGTTGAAATGATTAAAGTGATTAAATTTTGAGTTTGAATTTTAATATAATTTAGATTGCCAGATTCCAAAAATAAGGGGACGGCAAAAGACCCCTTAGAGGCTAGCTACTCTAGACTAGGCCAAAAACCCAGTGGGACAAAAAGGCCACAAGACTATCTAAAGCAAAGAACATTGAATTCTCAGAAGCACCTGCAGGTGCACCCCCCAGTTGGTGTCGGGGAACGGATCAGATCTCTGATCATGCAAGAAAGATGTCGTCGTTGCTTTTAGCATCATGTGGCGTAAACATGGAATCACACATGAAAATAAAAGCAAAAACAGAACCAAAACAGTCATGAATGGAGTAAATACTTTCAAAAACACCGAGTACCAGGAGCCTGAGGTCCGCCATGTCCTCGGATCAAACCCACCAGGGATCTGTGTGTCGACTGTATCGGTTCCCTGAGACGTCTGTAAATGAATCATCAACCCTCCTCCAGTACGAGTTTAGAGCAGGACTGACTGGAAATGTCTCAGATCAGTGTGAAAACCAACCAGGTGGAGCAACAACTCAGGAAGTTCTTGGTCTACACTTCTACTTAAAAAAATATATATATATTTTTGGTCCAGGAGTACTTGGTAATTATAAATCTATATCCAAGCTCCGTGTTGTTTCGAAGGTTCTTGGAAAACAGGGGTATCTATTTTTTTTTTCTCCCTCTGTGGGAGTTTTTTTATCTGCCTTTATCCTTGTTTAGGATTCAATATTATAATTTTAGTTAATGATATTTGCTCGGGGGACATGATCTGGGTCTCTGTAAAGCATCTAGAGACAGTTGACATTGTAACAGACGCTATATAAATAAAATTAAATTAAATTGAATTGAATTGACAAAAAAAAAAGTTAAATGAACTAATTGAGAATTTGCATAGAAATGATTGAATGTGAGGAATTTCAGTGATGGTTTGATGAGATTTTAGTCCAGAAGCAGCACTGGTGAAGGTTACCAGTGCTCCCAGTGCCTCAGACTGGGAACTCGTGTCTGTTAGATCTCAGTGCTGCATTTGACACAGTTGTTCAAAATATTCTTTCACAGTCACTTAGGATGTCTTTCACATCAATCTTGAAGAAACATATGTGTGGAATAGTTTTTCTGCGTTTCTCTGAGATGGAATTTTCCTTATTTTTACAATGTGACAAAGGTGTGAATGACATAAAGAGCAGGAGTGGAATATATCAGATAACTGACTTTAACTCTTAACTCCAGTAACACTTCTGTAACAGAATGTTCAATGTTCAACTCCAAATTATTGGTAATGGATTTATAACTCTTTCCAGGTTGATGTGCTGCAATAATTGTTTCTTTAAGACTACGGCTGACGTCTCTCCTTCTTAGCATTGTGTTACCACACAACCAACTGTTCCGCAACACTTTCTGCAAACTCCAGTTTATTAAAAACCTTCTGAAACTCCAGCAGTTTTAATTAAACTTCTGAACTGAAACTCCAGCAGTTTAATTAAACCTTCTGAAACTCCAGCAGTTTAATTAAACCTTCTGAAACTCCAGCAGTTTAATTAAACCTTCTGAAACTCCAGCAGTTTAATTAAACCTTCTGAAACTCAGCAGTTTAATTAAACCTTCTGAAACTCCAGCAGTTTAATTAAACCTTCTGAAACTCCAGCAGTTTAATTAAACCTTCTGAAACTCAGCAGTTTAATTAAACCTTCTGAAACTCCAGCAGTTTAATTAAACCTTCTGAAACTCAGCAGTTTAATTAAACCTTCTGAAACTCCAGCGTTTAATTAAACCTTCTGAAACTCCAGCAGTTTTAATTAAACCTTCTGAAACTCCAGCAGTTTAATTAAACCTTCTGAAAACTCCAGCAGTTTAATTAAACTTCTGAAAACTCCAGCAGTTTAATTAAACTTTCTGAAACTCCAGCAGTTTAATTAAACCTTCTGAAACTCCAGCAGTTTAATTAAACTTTCTGAAACTCCAGCAGTTTAATTAAACTTTCTGAAACTCCAGCAGTTTAATTAAACCTTCTGAAACTCCAGCAGTTTAATTAAACTTTCTGAAACTCCAGCAGTTTAATTAAACTTTCTGAAACTCCAGCAGTTTAATTAAACTTTCTGAAACTCCAGCAGTTTAATTAAACTTTCTGAAACTCCAGCAGTTTAATTAAACTTTCTGAAACTCCAGCAGTTTAATTAAACTTTCTGAAACTCCAGCAGTTTAATTAAACTTTCTGAAAACTCCAGCAGTTTAATTAAACTTTCTGAAACTCCAGCAGTTTTAATTAAAAACTTTCTGAAACTCCAGCAGTTTAATTAAACTTTCTGAAAACTCCAGCAGTTTAATTAAACTTTCTGAAACTCCAGCAGTTTAATTAAACTTTCTGAAACCCAGCAGTTTAATTAAAACCTTCTGAAACTCCAGCAGTTTAATTAAACTTTCTGAAACTCCAGCAGTTTAATTAAACCTTCTGAAACTCCAGCAGTTTAATTAAAACTTCTAAAAAAATCCACTCCAGCAGTTTAATTAAACCTTTCTGAAACTCCAGCAGTTTTAATTAAACCTTCTGAAAACTCCAGCAGTTTAATTAAACCTTCTGAAACTCCAGCAGTTTAATTAAACTTTCTGAAACTCAGCAGTTTAATTAAACCTTCTGAAATCCACAGTTAATTAAACCTGAAACTCCAGCAGTTTAATTAAACCTTCTGAAACTCCAGCAGTTTAATTAAACCTTCTGAAACTCCAGCAGTTTAATTAAACTTTCTAAAACTGTCTGCAGGTGTGCACACCTGCCGATGATCAGTCCATCAACAGCTGATCATTATCACATTACTCTCTTAAATCTTATTGCAGCAGTAAGGGGGTACTGAGTGTTACCCACATTACTTTTGTATTTTGTCTCAGTTTTGTTTTGCATTAAAGTGCTGTGCATATATGTTTTGTGTTTTTGTTCACATAAGGATGTTTATTTTTATTTTTATTTTTTATTTTATGGTTTGGAAAGAATGTTTACATGGTTTCAGACCATGTTGTTGTTTAGATGCTTAAACAGAACTGTAATTTTAAATCAGGAGTTATCAGGCTGTAACTGTGTGTTTTAGTGTTAAAGGAGGAGTTCAACGTTCAGCCCAGGGACGTGGAGGTGGCGGAGGGGGAGGTCGCCGTTTTAAACTGCGTTCCTCCAACGGGACACCCAGAACCCAACGTCATGTGGAAGAAGGACGGTCTGCCCATCAACACCACGGACCATCGCTACATCGTGAGTCCTTCACCTTTAAAATATCGCAGAAATTATTGTCCAACCTTTATGTTGTTATGTAAGAGTTGAATATGTTGGTCTCATGTGTAAATATGTTTAATTTAACATACTACAGAGGATGAGAACACATGAAATGTTAAAAACCGATAAATTCAGTCATGAAAAATATGTGTTCATTGTAAATTTGATAAGATATTTCAACACGGTAAAAGTACAACCCTAATTTAAAAAAGAAAAATGTCTCTCTAGTCAGTGAGTTAAATCAAACTATGACATCACAGTAATGCACAAGCTAGCATCACGGTAGTTTAGATATGTTCTGAAAACTAAATGTTATTTCCTTAAATACTTACAAACTTCCAATTTATTCCCAATGATTCTCATATATTCCTTTTAATGTCCCATTAAACAACTGGAAAGCAGTCCTGGGATACTTTGCCATGACTCAGCAGGAACACATCCAGGGATGTGACCCTGTATCTGTACCTGGCTAGAGTTGAACTTTAATGTTGAGCAGTAAACACAGCAGTAAACACATTTAGAAACATCCGTTATCTCTAAACTTACAGGGTTTTTTTTTTTTAAAGATACTTTCACATGTTGAAGGTTGGAGATCAAGCTGAACAACTGCTCTGTGGTTGATTTATCATCTGTTTTTGTCCAGAGTTCCTATAGGCTACTCCTGTCAGAGCAGCTTTTCGTTTAATTTAACCAGCCTTTAGCCATTAATAAACCACCATGACTCTAAAAAATATTTCAGTGCTTAATGCCTGTGAAAAATATAGATAATCATATTTGCTGAAGTTCTTGCATTACCGTATGTTGTTAAAACTTAAGCTATTTTGGTTTTCTGGTACAGTTTTTTTTTTAAAGTAGCTTTTTTCCCCTCTCTTTCATCTCACAAGTATTTGCAGAGCTGATTTTAAGTGTCAGAAAAGAAAAAAAAAAAAGCTTAAAAAAACAAAGGATTCATGTGTCTGCTGCCACATTACACCTGAAGCTCAGGTCCTGTCAGGTTTGTGAGTGCAAATACGCTGCAAAGCAAGCTGGGAAAAGGTGTGGATACGTTGGCTTTTGGTTGTCCCAGTGTCTCAAAGGATTCTGGGACGTGGACCAGTTCCCTGAACCCTTCAGTCTCCAGGTCCCAGTGTCTCAAAGGATCCTGGGACGTGGACCAGTTCCCTGAACCCTTCAGTCTCCACAATGATGTCAGTCCTTCAGGATGAAGTTCAGCAGAGCTTCATCCAGCATCTGCTTCTGGAAGCTTCATGGTTAAAGAAAAGCTACCTGCTGTGTACCTGAGTTCATCTGGGACTTTTTCATGCCTGCAGAAAATAATATGAATAGTAAACCAAGAGTCACTTTGAAATAAGTTTATTTTTCGATAGATCAAGTGAAAACTTGATGAAATAACAAGGAAATTAAAACAATACCTCATTTTCCGATATGAGACCAAAATGGTGCGATACGCTGGAAACCTCTTTTAGCTCGAGCTGGTCCATGATTATTGACAACGTGTCACAAAAGATCAGAGATTCTTTTCCTCTCAACTGATGCACCTCCTTATAAACAGTTTGTCAGTTCGAAACGTTACCTGTATCGGTCATGTGACTTTCTTAAAGCGAAACATGCACCGACCCGGTTTTGCTCTCTGAGCTCGACGGACGCGTCGATGCGTCGGTGTTTCTGGACTCATCACTAGTATTTAATAAACCAAAACCAAAAGGTCCAAACGAAACTGAAAATCCAAAAGAAGTAATCCAGACAGGTGAAACAAAGTCCAACCAAACCAAAAATCCACAAAGGTGATGGAACCAGGAAGATAATCCAAGAGACATGAGAGGACGGACGAGCTAACAGAGTTGGACAGACAGGACTTAAATACACTGAAGGACAGGACTCAACAAATGAGAGACAGGTGCGATCAATCAGGTTGACAGGGGAGAGGGAGACAAGCTGGGGGACACGAGGACAAAACAGACATTCAAAGTAAAACAGGAAACAGAGCAGACGAGAGACGAGAGACGAGAGACAGGGACTGATGCCAACTTGACACAAAACAAAGACAAAAATAAAAAATGTCTGTCCCAGACCATGTTGTTGCTGAATGGTGGGATGTTGTTTGTGTTGAAGGAGCTGAGCGGGAAGCTGATCGTCGCTCCTGCAGAGAAGAATCTCTCCGGTTCGTACGTCTGCGTGGCGTCCAACACCGTCGGGCTGAGGGAGAGCAGAGCCGCCCGGCTCTCTGTGCTGGGTGAGACCACGTCCAAACAGTACTGGGGGGGGCAGTAGTCCCCCGGGCCCGGGCCCAGGAGGGGAGGGGGGGCTGGGGGGGGGGGGGGGGGGTGGGGGGGGGGGGGGGGGCAGAGCCGCCCGGCTCTCTGTGTTGGGTGAGACCACGTCCAAACGGTACTGGGGGGGGCAGATTACTCCCCCGGCCGGGCCCAGGAGGGGAGGGGGGCAGAATAATATTACACGCCCCACTTTTCAGTTTTTTATTTGTTTAAAAAGTTTAAAATATCCAATAAGTTTTGTTCCACTTCACGATTGTTTCCCACTTGTTGTTGATTCTTGACAAAAAAAATTTAAATTTTATATCTTTATGTTTGAAGCCTGAAATGTGGCAGAAAGTTGAAAAGTTCAAGGGGGGTTAATAATCCGTGTGTTTCATGATGCCGTTGATTATTTTGTTTTTACATTGTTAAGCACTTTGTGCTGCATTTATTTGTATGAAAAGTGCTATATAAATAAAGTTTGATTGATTGATTGATTGAATACTTTTACAAGTCTCTGAATGTTTGAGCTTGATTGCAGACTCAGACTCTCTCGTTCCTCGCAGCCAAGCCCGTGATGCTGCTGAAGCCAGAAAACGTTTCTGTCAGAACTGGAGACTCCGCCCACTTCTACTGTCAGGCTACAGGTGAACCCCCACCTGCCGTGGTGTGGAGCAGAGAGCGAGGGCCGCTGCCCAACGGCAGGTAGTCTTCCTTCTACACCTGATCAGCACTCATGTTTAGATGTCTACTTCAGGATTTCATGTAGGATATTTAAATTTACCACTTTTACCACTGATATTTTTCCATTCCACACTACTTTAAAAGGGTTTTGACACTGAGGTAAAGAGTTTCAGGTGTTATTTTGTCCCGTTATTCTTGTAATAAGGTGAACAGTATGAGGTTGTCATCATATTTTTGGTTTCCAACATTCTCTCTACTGGACGGGTCTCAGTCCGGTATCTATATTTTATTATCCATCATCTCTATAATATCTTGGGTTCATACTGTCTGCAAACATAGAAAAGTCTAAATCATTTCTGAAAAAGAAAAACTGGTTTTGCATATCCATATCATCCCAACCTTTTTTTTTTTTTTGATTCAGGATTGTAAAAACAAATAGTTGAGTTTTCTTATAATCAAACTGCCTTCCTAGTTGGAATATGATGAAACAAAAGCTGTTATACTGACGTATGTTACGTATATTAAAACTTGTTAGTTTTTGAAGATAGACTTGGTCCTCCATGGTATCTTCAGTTTTTTTGTGTTTTTTTAACTGCTCTGTTTTGTTTTACTTTTTTTTTTTTTTCTTCATCTGCTCAGTCCTGGTGGGGTTATGCTTCTTCAGCGTTTTTATTTAAAACATGTCATGGTACTGGTCCAGTACCATGACATGGTCCGGTACTATGTCATGGTACTGGTCCTGGCCAGGTTCCCACCAACTATGCCACCTGCTCTGAACAAATGTTTTCAGCTCTTATATTCTCAAACAAACTTTAATCTGTAGTTTTTTGCTAAATAGGAAGGAATGTTTCTTTTCTTTCTAGGTGATGATAGAGATTGTTATTGATCACTGTCGGATTGATACTGTATTGTTTAAGACAGGGGTCTTCAACCTTTTTTAGCCCAGGGACCCCTTGGATGAGAGAAAAACAGAGCAGGGACCCCTGATTGTAATTCTTATTTTTTTCCCCCTTTTTTTTTTTAATGTGTCACATTTTAAGCCTGGCTTATAATAACTATTAGATGTATTTTTATTCTGCTTATTTCACCTTAATAACCAATTCCTGACTGGGTTATTAGCCTACATGTGTTTATGGTTGATAAAACTTTCATGCATATCATTATTATTATTATTATTATTATTAGTTGGTAATGAGACAATATTTTCTATTATTGTTATTTTCCAACAATGAAACGTTTAACTTCAGGCAGTTCTATATTTAGAACTGCCTGTATATATATATATATATATATATATATATATATATATATATATATATATATATATATATATATATATATATATATATATATATATATATATATATATATATATATATATATATATATATATATACAGTCATGGAAAAAATGATTAGACCACCTTGTTTTCTTCAGTTTCTTGTTCATTTTAATGCCTGGTACAACTAAAGGTACATTTGTTTGGACAAACATAACGATAACCACAAAAAATAGCTCATAAGAGTTTTATTTAAGAGCTGATATCTTACCATTTTCCATGGTTTTCTTGATTATAACCTAAATCACTTAAGTTTTACATCAATAGCTATGGCGTTGTACTGCCAAAAAACACTGCTTTTATGCATTCAGTGTTTTCTTTTCTGTCTGTTTTAGTCACATGATGATGTTTAGTGGTACCAGGTATTAAAATGAACAAGAAAGTGAAGAAAAAATGGTGGTCTAATAATTTTTTCCATGACTGTATATATATATCTATATATCTATATATATATATATATATATATATATATATATATTATATATATATTTTTTTTTTTTTTTTTTTTTTTTTTTTTAACTCAAATTATTTTGGTTAAAATTGCCTTTATTTCTTTTTAAGTTGGAGGACCCTGTGCAGTACCTCCGTGGCCCCCCTAGGGGTCGCGGACCCCTGGTTGAAGACCACTGGTGTAGAGATTCTTTTTCCCGCCCCGATTATTGGCGCTATATTTTGTTCTGCACTTCCTCTTCATGACCGAATTTGTATTTGGCCAGATTTTTTTTATTGGGTGACACATTTTCCAGCTTTCTGTTTTTATTTATTAGAATTACACTTTTTTAATTCCCTGGTAACTTGATTCTGTGTTAAACTCATTCCAGACACGATCCACAGCACCAAAACTGACAAAAAAAATAAAATCATTTTCCTGCAGTTAGGCAAATTGTACTTACCTTAGTTGCAATAAAATCTTTGGATCAAGATTTTTAATAGTGTTAATAAAACTTAGATTTTTTATCGCTCATTCTTATTTGTCAGTTGAAAATGATAAACCAAGCGTTGCTGCACGGAGCTTTTTATTCTCTTCTTTGGGACACAATGTTTCCAGGTATCTTATAAACCCCGACCAGACTCTGCAGATCCATTATGTGACAGCACAGGATTCTGGGAAATACACCTGCACTGCCGTCAATGACGTGGGCGTGGTCACCAGCAGTGCACATCTTTTAGTTGAAGGTGAGATCAGGTTTATATTTTTAACTTCTATATCAAATAATGCATCTACTTTGTGTAGTTAAATATATTTCAAACTTATGTTCAGATTATGATACAGTTTCTGGCGTAATATTACATTAAGACTGCTCAATGTTTATACTTTCACATCTAAGTTTCAATTTAACCACACACATTTGGATTATCTGAAAATGATCAATAACACTATTCTGCTGAATAACATATGTGTTAATTGTTGATTTCGGCAACCCTTTTTTTCTTTTTTCTTTTTTTAACCATTAGACTTAAGTAAGTAAAGTAAAATAATTATTAGTTTCAGTGATATTTACATATTCCAATAGAGTTTTAGCTTTATGCTGTCTGTTTTTGAAATGCAAACAATTAAACATCCTAAAATTAAGATTTTATTTGCTTGATTGTTTACTTGGCTTTGAGAAAGGAAATATGGTTAGCTGAAAAGACAAAGCAGATAATTACTTATATTGCAAAGGAGAAAAACAATTTTTAAAATTCAGATTCAGTTCGGGGGCCAAAATTTAAAACCCGCTTCAGGTCGCGGGTCGAACAGGATAAACATTTATTGAACACACTAAAACGAAACATTTTTGGAACATAAATATGAATAAAAACAGACAGAAATATTATTCTGTAATAAACTTAAACCTTAAATAACTTATATTTAATATTTTGCTGTCCATAAAAATATCTTGTTAAATGATACAAGTTAGAAATATGAGCAACTTAACATTAAAATAACATTAAAATTCCTTTGCTCCTTATGTCAATGTATATAAAAAATAAACTTTTAAGTATCCCAAAAGATTTTGCTCTCCTAAAAATATCTCCTGTCAAAATTTAAGAAGTTAAGAATATAAACTTGCTATAAAACCTGGAAATAAAAAAATGTGTTCTTTTCAGCAATAACAATTCAAATCATTCAGTTTTTTTGCTCTTCTGACATCTGATCTAATAGTTTCTCCCATAAAAGCAGCTTGACTGCGTCATACATGTCAGTGATCATGTGTTGACGTTTCTGGACCTGCACATCTAATTATTCATGACATTGCATAAATGAAAGTGAGAAGAAAACTTGAAAAAACAAACAAACTTGTGAGTGAATAAATCACGTGGATTTCCAGAAGATGCCAGCAGCGAACAGAAAGACCTCCACAAAGAGCTGTCAGCCCTGCGGGTGGTTCTGGAGAACGTCACCATCGTGTCCACGGGTTCCAGCGTGTCCTTAGCGCAGTGGAAGGTATCGGTTCTGAGTATTTCAGAGAGTACAGGAGCGTATCTGGTGTCTGACCTTTGACCTTCTCCTTTACCTGTGGGCAGCTGCAGTCCTTCCCGTCCCAGCCACATTACCTGGATGGCTTTGAGGTCCTCTACCGCTCTGTGCTGCCCGCCGGTTCCGACTGGGCGGCAAAGAAGGTGCCGGTGTCCAGCTTTCAGGTGCACGTTGGCCCCTTAAAGAGAGGCTACAAGTACGAGTTCAAGGTCCGCCCCCTACGGCAGCAACCTGTATGGAAGAGAGAGCAACACGCGGCACCTCCGAGTCCCCGAGACAGGTGAGAAAATGGATCCAGGAGCTTTAATGAAATTAAATACATAGACCAAAGTCTAATGAAAACATGTTTTTATCTAGTTCCAAGTGCATCTCCGCTGGCCGTGTCGATCACAGTGAACCATCAGCAGAATAACACCATCCACCTGAGCTGGGAGCCTCCTCCTCAGGAGACTCACAACGGTGTCATTCAGGGATACCAGGTAGGTGCCAGGTACCAGGTAACCAGAGAGCATCACAGGACAACCTGAACATTATCAGTATCAAGACAGAAATGTCAGTTATCCTCCAGTCAGCTGGATTAAAGTTAGATCATACAGTCATGGAAAAAATGATTAGACCAGCTTGTTTTCTTCAGTTTCTTGTTCATTTTAATGCCTGGTACAACTAAAGGTACATTTGTTTGGACAAACATAACGATAACCACAAAGATTGCTCATAAGAGTTTTATTTAAGAGCTGATATCTTACCATTTTCCATGGTTTTCTTGATTATAACCTAAATCACTTAAGTTTTTACATCAATAGCTATGGCGTTGTACTGCCAAAAACACTGCTTTTATGCATTCAGTGTTTTCTTTTCTGTCTGTTTTAGTCACATGATGACGTTTAGTGGTACCAGGTATTAAAATGAACAAGAAACTGAAGAAAAAATGGCGGTCTAATAATTTTTCCATGACTGTATAAGTAATTATTCCTTAATCCTACGGCTTCGATCTCTGCTGCAGCTGCCACTCCAATACAACATACATTTAATTTAAGCACTTATTTATGATTCAAGATTCAAGATTCAAGACAACTTTATTTATCCCTTGGAGGGCAATTCGATTATGATCGTTTGTGTTCATCTTACCTTATTTTCATTTGCCTGCATTACAATATTACAGACAAATTAAAATTGAGCATTATGAGCATCATTGATACAATTCAATAAAATTTTATCTGTATAGCGTCTCTAGTTGTCTCCAGGTGCTTTACAGAGATCCAGAGCAAATATCATTAACTAAAATTATAACATTATATCCTTATCCAAATTAAATTGTCCATTTAGGCTTTAATTATGAACGTGATGGCCTTTAGGAAGGGTGATATTTTATTGATCTTTGCAGATTTCTCTGCAGTATTTTTCCAGTTGTTAAAATGATTAGAAACAGCTGAGTTTATAGTAAAGTTATTGATGAGGACAAAGAGTCGACGCCATATAAACTTCCAATCATGTCACATGTGTTTCTTTCACGAAGTCATGCCCACGTTTGAACGATGCTAAAGATGAAGCAGCTCTCCTTGAAAAGGCTTTCTGACGGGAGTGTTTCAGGGCAGGTGGGACTACCTGGCGTTTATTACTTGATTAGCCTAGGCCTACTTATTTCAATAAAATTTAATTCATCAGGAACGTATACAAGAAGCTATAAACAGGAAAACAATGAGGAAATGTAATTGTTAAAAGGGTCAAATTAAATTAATGCTTGAGGGTTTAAAGACATTTTTCAGTACCAGAAACAGTTTTGATATTTTCCTAAATTTTGTTAATTTCTTGCCTGAAGTTTACTTTTACTTATAAATTCCAAAATCGAATTAATACTGTCCATACAGAATTTAGGGTTCTGTCCGTGTCAGCAAAGGTTTATTCAAAGGTTGAATATTTACGACAGGGATATTGCGGAGTGTTTATTAACAACATGCAGGAACAGGTTAAAATGTGAAGAACTAAACACATATTTTAGCTTTATTACAAATTTCATCCAATATTGGATAAAACCATTATCAATGCCGCGCCACGGACCAACTGCTACGCAAAGTTTGCGAAACATAACAGTCACGGGCCGCGGAGTCAAAAGATGTGTAATCATTCTCCATCACGGTTTCAAAGCTTCAGCTGGTATGAAGTGAAAAAATAAGAGCCCAAAGTTCAATATCAAAACTTCAACTTTCAGTTTCAGATTTTTGTTTTACAAAACATTTGATCCTGATTTAGCTCCGTATGTAACCAAATAAACCAGGATGAATTTAGTAGAATATGTCAAGTCCTGCTATCTCAGAAATCCCTAATCTCTTAGTTCTACTTGTGTGCAACAGGCCTCAGACTTCAGACTAGTTTATGTCCAGAATCTTCTATGAAGCCATGTTTTTGTAATGGATGCAGTATGTAGTATGTAGTATGCAGTATGCAGTATGTGGTTGAGGGCCTTCCCTTAAAAACACAGATCCTGATGGAAGGATATCACCCTCATTAGTTGGAGATGTTCCTACTTTTCCAGTCTTTTGTTGCTCAGACCCCAACTTTTTTGAAATGTGTTCCTGCCATCAAATTTTATTAAAAAAAAAAAAAAAATTATGTTGATTGTAAACTGTTAAACTTTAGCATTTCATATGTTTCATATGCTCTAATGCCAATGAAATAGGGATTTATGAGGTTTACAAATCATTACATTCTATGTTTGTTTTTATTTTTTAAAGCACCCCAGCTTTTTTTTTGATAAACAGTTATAATCAGAATCCAGAATTTTCAGTAGCACTGGTATAAATTCATGCTACACTGCCCTTGTGCAGCATAACTTCCATCCCTATGAATAATTTCATTGTTTTTATAAAAGAATGTGTTGCCGTGTCACCCAGAGATACCACCTGTTTCTGCAGGTGTGGTGCGTTGGTTCTGAGGAGCAACAGTACCAGAACTGGACCGTGGATAGCAGCCGGCTCAGCCTTGATATCTCCTCTCTGAAACCAGGGAAACAGTACTGGATCATCATGGCAGCAGTGAACGGAGCCGGACTGGGCATGCTCAGTGACCCTCATGGATTTGTCATCAGTGAGGAGAACATCTGCCGTTTGTTTGTGCACCAGATGTGTTGTTGTTGTTTCCATGTGACATGTTCTGTTATCGTTTCGCTGCTCAGACCCACAGTTACGCAGCCTTTCTGAACCAGAGAACCAGAACCAGGATCCGTCTTCTGTCCTCGACCTGCTTCAGGACCCGGTGCTGATCGGCAGCATTGGCGCCCTCCTGTGGTGCATACTCATGGCTGCAGCCGTGTATCTGTTCAGGTGCCACAGCAGTTCAGGTCACCTGTTACAGAGACACGGCAAGGCTAAAGGTGAGTAGTACTCTTTAATCTATACTATTAGATTAAAATGACCAAATTCTGTCATTAAACTTTTTATAAGAAGTAGATTTTATTGGAATTCTTTTTTTCTGCAGGGCTGTGCAGACTCGCGAGTGAAGATCTCATCATAAAACACAGGTAATGTGGGAGGAACCTGGGTAGAAGAGGTTTTAGCATCTTTATGTAATATCTTTATTATCTTTATTATTAGATAATATCTAATATCTTTGAGCTGCGCTTCGAAAAATAAGAAAAAAATAAAACATCACTTCCTGTTTAGCAGCGAGACATCTGACGTCAGAAAACTACTTTATAACATTTAACAAGTTGTCACATGACCCTTACCCCAGTGCTTCATTTCAATTTAAATTGGACTTTTGATATATTCATTTTAAATCATTTTAAATGTTGAACTTGGCCATGTTTGGTAGCTTTGTACCAGTTTTGGCCCGTTCCTTGCAGCAGAACTGGTCCGTCTGTGTTTAGTTTGTGGACCTTCTCATTGGCCTTTCAGTGACCTCCACAAATTTTCTGTCGGATTCAGGTCTTGTTTTTGTGATATCCAGTCCAATACCTTCACTTTTTTTGTTCCTAAACTCACGTACAATCAATTTGGAGGTGTGTTTGGGTTCATTGTCCATCTGAAAGAGCCCTCCATGCCCAAGTTTAAACATTTTGGCTGATCTTGAAAGATGGTTTAATATATCCATATAATCTTCTTTCAATCAATCAATCAACTTTTATTTGTAGAGCCCTTTACAACGCACAAGGTGACCAAAGTGCTTTTCCATTAAAATCCACATTAAAACAAAACTATTTAAATTCGACATAACAGTACAATTAAAATTAAATTAGACTTCCAGCAAGAGCTGGTTTGAGGACCGTAGGGTTCTAGTAGTGTTCTGAACATGCACTTGTTCACATAAATAAGGAGGGGCAAGGCCATTAAGGACTTTAAAAAACAAAGATTAACATTTTAAAATCAATTCTGACAGAAACAGGAAGCCAGTGAAGAGCAAATAAAACTGGGATGATGTGTTCCTGACGTCAAGTATTAGTTAAAAAGCGTGCAGAGGCGTTCTGGACAAGCTGAAGACGGCTAAGTGACGACTTGGAGACACCAACATACAAAGCATTACAGTAATCAATTCTAGAACTTATAAAGGCATGAATGGTTTTTTCCAAGTCTGCACGATTTAAAAATTGCTTTACTTTTGTTAAAACCCGTAACTGATAAAAACTGGCTCTGACCACACTGTCAATTTGCTTGTCAAATTTTAAGCTGCCATCAAAAATAACTCCAAGATTCCTCACAGAAGCTTTCACTTTAAAAGATAGATCACCAGAGTGTGCTGAATCGCCAAAGAAGACATACTCTGTTTTATCTTCATTTAAGTGCAGAAAATTTCGCCCCTGTAGGAGCCATGTTTCTTTTTGTTTCCTCCCAACCACTAGGGGGGGTTTACCTTTCTAAGGTCTGTTGTGTTGATGAGGTTGGGAGGTTATTTAAGGGCACCTGTCTTGTCACTCAGGTGTGGTTAATTGCAGGAGGCAAACAGTTTTTCTACTGTGCTCACTTGTGATTAGGAAAGAAAAAGATATTTGTGTGAATATTGTTCAGTGGAGACGGATGGTGATATGGAAAATAAATATATCTCATTTTAAACGTGCCAGAAGAGTATTCACTGTTTACCACGCTTGAGCTCACGTAGGAAATAAGCCAGACCAATCAACCACCAGTAGCGCCACAGGGACTAAGTCGCTACAGCCCCAACCACATTTTAATATCTGCAATGCAGTCAGAAAGGGTTTGAAGAGCAGCACTTTTGTTTGGGAGCACAGGAAGATAAATTTGAAGGTCATCTGCATAGCAGTGAAAGGCTAGGTTGTGCCTGGCTACGATAGAGCCCAGAGGCAACATGTAAAGAAAACAATAAAGGGCCCAGTATGGAGCCTTGGGGCACACCACAGATCAAAGGAGCAGCAGAGAAGGACAAGTCGTCAATCATTACAGAAAAACTTCTGTTTGTCATTTAAACCATTTCAGTGCTGTACCACGAATACCAGCACACTGACTAAGGTGAGACAAGAGGATTAAATGATCCACTGTATCAAATGCTGCTGTCAGATCTAACAAAACTAAAACAGCAGGACATTTGGCATCGACAGAAAGGGCAACATCATTATGCACTTTCAACAGTGCTGTGCCTGGTCCTGAACCCAGATTGAAATTTTTCAAGAACACAGTTATTTTCTAAAAACAATTGCAGTTGGGTAAAAACAATTCTCTCAATGACCTTTGAAATAAAAGGCAAATTAGAAACAGGTCTAAAATTGGACAGAACACTGGCGTCAAGATGTGCTTTTTTAAGAAGTGGTCTCACTATGGCATGTTTAAAACAATCAGGGACACATCCTGAACTGAGACAAGTGTCCATTAAAACCAGGAGGGACGGTCCAACAGTGGAAAGCACCTCTTTTAACAATTTAGTTGAAAGAATGTCCAGAGGACAACTTGTAGTTTCCATATGTAATACAGTAATCAACTTAAGTGACATATTGTGCCTCCATTTCAGGATGGCAGCTCAAGATTCTCCGTGGATCTCTGGGAGCTGGAAACCTGCCTTTAACCAGAAATATCAGGACTTATGGGCCCACAGTCAGAAACATCCAGGGATCAGGAGCACCAGTGAGTATTTACTGTAAAATGGTAGAGATAGAGAACTGAATGATTTACGACAGATTCAGGGGACTAAAAGCCTTGCTTTCATCATGGTTACCTACCCATGCAACCAAGCATCCAAGTCAAGTCAATTTATTTTCATAACAAATTTAAAATAATCTCAGTTGACCATAGTGCCTTACAGAATATAACAAATAAAATACCTAAATCCTCAAAAAAAAGCAAATATATCTCATTTCTAATGGAATTTTTAAAAGGAATTAAAACTGAGCAAAGCAAAAATATCAAATAAAATTATTAGGGCTGAGCAAGTTAAGGCGTTATTATCGCGTTAACGCATTCATTTATTAACGCCGACAATTATTTTATCGCGCGTTAACGCACGTTGATCACATGCTTTTGTTTTGAAAAGTCTGTTACTGGCTGCTGCGGAACCGGAAGATAATTGGCAGGTAAACATGCGAAAAAACCTAGAACAGACATGAAGAACGATAAAAATCTGTATACTTAACAGTTCAGGTAGCAACTCAGGTAGCAATATTAACAATTCTGTCTGAAAAAGAAAGTTCTGGACTGCAACCAAACGTTTGTGGTCATTCCTCCATGTTCCATCAGATCTGCTCCATGTGTTCACTGTCCTGCTGTTCTCTAGCTGGTTACTGCAGTGCGGCTCCATCTAGTGGCTCAGATGTGTAATGACAACAGAAAGTCCAGTCCTCCATTATAAAACTAATTCAGTTCTGTGGCCCGTTTTTTAATTTCGTATTTTTGATCCAAGTCTAAAATTGAAATATTAAAAAAAAAAAAAAAACAGGCATTTTTTCCTTTTTTTATAAAAACAGGATGACATTAATGCCCTGACAGTGGCAATAAGCTTTATTATATTTTACATTTTTTTTAAGATGAGATTTACACTAAATATGTGTTACTGACAAGTGCTGATGTTAAAAGTGTTTGAACAACAAATGGTATGGCACTTTAGTTCATATGGCAGCAGAACATTTAAATAAAAGTGGATTTTACACTACTTTTGAATTCATTATTTGATTTTGCGTATACAATGCGATTAATCGCGATTAATCAGGGAACTAATGCGATTAATCGCGATTAAAAATTTTAATCGTTGCCCAGCCCTAAAAATTATAAAAACAATACTATAACAAAACATTCCAAAACATAACAAATGCTTCAGTTTATTCCCGTTAATTCTCATGCAAAGTTTCCATGGTTGAAAATTCTCACAATTTTGTCAACCCCTTTTCAAATATGAATTGCTTTGACAGTTAGCATCTTTAAAAGCCATTAGCATTCTCTCATTCATGTATGACATCCTTGTCAGAGAGTGTGATTCTGGAAAGATGGAGCGATTGTTCCAATCTTAAATATGATTGATAATGGAACTTTATCTGTAGAGCTCTCTGATCAGCATAAAAGCATAAACTCAAGTCTAGATCCAGTTTTATTCCATTACAGGTGTAAAATGTCCCAAACCTTCCATTTCTGAAGTCTGAAAGCATTTCACTGCCTGTAGATAAGTAACGTAAAGCAAACCTCTCTACAAAAGGCAGATTGTTGACTCTTTTTTATCCTCCATGTTTAACCAGGCCTCCCAGTTTCATCTACTAAGGTTCCCAGCTGCATGGATTCTGCCGTGACTGACGGCTGTGGGCTGTACGGTACCTTCTATGCGGACTTGACGGGCAACAACCTGAAGACCTTCAACAGTCCAGGTCGATGTCCGAAAATGCCTCATAACCTGAGCCATCAGCAAGGAGTTGAGACCATCCAGATATTCAGTCAGCCGGCCTCCAAGTCCTCCTCACCTGGCGGCCGGGACGTCCTTCCATGGAAACAGGCCATACGTCCGCAGCCAAAGATGGGTGTGCTCGGGGAATCATGGGAAAAAAAACACAGCAAACCAGGTGAACAGGGCTGGACAGCTGGGATGGGATGTTCATGGCCCGTCTGGGGTTTCTTCTCTTTTTCTTCCTCGTCATCCATAATTAATTGATCCATTAACACTAAGTTACAATCATATGCAGAAGTTTGTACTCCCCTTTTAATCCAATGTTTTTTTTTCTTTTATTTGTTTGTTTTTAATGTCAAAACATAACTGAAATAACTGAATCATGATCAGCCCTAGTACTCGCCAAAAACAAACCTCAGACCAATGACATCATACTACCCCACCTTGAATATTTTTAACTAAAATGAAGTCAAAAAGAATGAAATTATGTGGAAAATGCTAAATTCTCCCAACATTTGAAAGCATGTAGATTAGAGGTCTTCGGAACAACCCGACAACCCTAAAAAAACCAGAGGTTCTGACCTGACCCGAATCGGGTCTCAGGTCCATTTGTGACTCCAGGTTCTGGTCTGAATCGGTACAGTTAGTCTCGGGTCCGGTCGGTGCTCTCTGACAGGCTGGATCCACGTTTACTCCAGAGAGGTAAAGATACTGGCGGTGGCAGCCAATGTCAGGACTCGGGGCAGTTTAATTAATTATTCATTAACGTGGCGTGTTTGTCAACATCATGTTGTCGTAGCGTGTTATTAGCGTGTTATTAGCGGTTTTCCCGGCAGCTGTAAAGGACAACGGATCACCAACATGACAACGCTGGATGAGAGAACATATTTACGACACGTCCTGACCGGTGTAGGCTATTAGCGTTAGCAGTTGCTACCAATAGCATCTGTAGCCACAAAGAAAATAACGATGTGGATTTATTGTTGTTTACATCACGTAGCCTATGTAGCAACTGAACCGGTAGAAGAAGACAACTTTAGGGAAGAAAATTGTAAGTTTCTCTCTCCGTGTTCTTTTATCTGGTGCCTAAATAACAAGTGTAGGAACAAAGATCGATCAAGAATTTAATACAATCATGAATACAAAGAATTATTATGCAATGCAGAATATTTTAATTGGCCGATGGTACACTTGCTCACAACATCACCGAGATGCTGCCATGAACAAAATGCACGCTTCAAGTTAGTTGTGTTCATCTTTTAAGGATCCAGAGAAGGCGTGTCCTTAGTTCCTCTGTGTTTAATGGCCCTTTGTCTACAAAAATCCAGATGGTCCAGTCACAGAGTCCTGGTAAATCAACAACTGTTGTTCCAGCAGTTTCAAACTGGTGATGGGGGTCGAGCGGATGTTGCAGTAATTAAGTCGTAAACCTGAGCTGAGAAACTCACAGCTTCCTTCATGCTAAGTTTCAGTTAACAAGTTAAAATCTACATGGTTAATTCTAAATCCTAACAAAATCAAGTTTTATTCAATGCTAGACAACTTTAACATGAGCAACTATGGGCTGGATTGTCTCGGTTCTATTCAGGCAACTTGGTTTGGTTCGTGGTCGGAAACTAAAGACTCGGGTCGGGTCGGTTCCGGGTCCAAATATTGCAGGTCCATTCGGGTTCAGACTCCCAGACTTATGATAACAGCTCGGGTCGGGTCGGTTTTGGGTCAAATTTTCACGGGTCCATTTGGGTTCGGGTCCATGAAAGTGGACCCGTGAAGACCTCTAATGTAGATCCATCTTCAGTATCAATACCTTAAAGTAGTGACTTCCTGTGTGATTATCAGTCTCTCATGGTTGTGGAGGAATTATTCTTCTTTACAACGTTGCTTCAGTCCATTGAGGTTTTTGGACTTTCTCTTATACTTAGCTCTTTTAAGCCAAAGTCCCACAGATTGCTGAATGACCATGATACAATTTTGCAACAGTCCATCCTCAGCGTGACCTCAAGGAACATTTCAAAAGTGGGGGTCTTGGAAGTGCTGCCTGCATAGCTGGATTAATGAAACTGTGAGTTTAACCAAAGGTTTCAGGATCATGTGACAGTTGTGCGATGGTATACATACACGGTCACATGTATGTATGAGAGGATTTTCAGTTGTATGTATAAAAAAAAGTTGAAACGGAAGTTGGTTGGTTAGCGAAGTAGAATTTGCGATGTCATATCAGCAGCGAGAAGCAGTCTGACTGAAGCGAAGGACTTAATTATTAGTATAGTGGCTCCAGCAGAGACCACCCGCACATTCGGAAATGTTTCAACTAGAAAAACAAGGAGGATTGAAAGAATACACATCGTTTCTAGAAGGTCTGATTGTATCTAATAGCTGTCAGTGGTGATGGGACGCTGTCACGCTGATGAGACAGGAGACGAGAGGCGATTGTCCAGAATCTGTATTTGGCACCACGGGGGTCGTGCTGAAATCTCCAGTTGTATATTTGAGAGGATTTTCAGTTCAATTCAATTCAATTCGATTTTATTTGTATAGCGGCAAAACAGCACAACAAACCACAGGAAAGTAAAGAATATGGAGCACAGTTACAGTAACAAGGTGCTCCCAAGTAATTATGAATGAGCTGGAGGAGGAGGAAGGGAAGAAAAAGGAGAAGAGCAGTGGAGACACCACTCAGCAGATCATGTTGGCGTCCCCCTGCAGCGTAGGCCTATAGCAGCATAGCTATGATGAACCTGTGATTAAGACGAGCTACTCTAGTCTGAGCTACTACAACTATAGTTATAGCTATTAGCCCCTACACACTATAGTTTAGACTAACTGTAGCTATAACTATTTGCCCCTACACACTATAGTTTAGACTAACTGTAGCTATAACTATTAGCCTCTACACACTATAGTTTAGACTAACTGTAGCTATAACTATTAGCCCCTACACACTATAGTTTAGACTAACTGTAGCTATAACTATTAGCCCCTTCACACTATAGTTTAGACTAACTGTAGCTATAACTATTAGCCTCTACACACTATAGTTTAGACTAACTGTAGCTATAACTATTAGCCCCTACACACTATAGTTTAGACTAACTGTAGCTATAACTATTAGCCCCTTCACACTATAGTTTAGACTAACTGTAGCTATAACTATTAGCCTCTACACACTATAGTTTAGACTAACTGTAGCTATAACTATTAGCCCCTACACACTATAGTTTAGACTAACTGTAGCTATAACTATTAGCCCCTACTCACTATAGATTAGACTAACTGTAGCTATAACTATTAGCCCCTACTCACTATAGTTTAGACTAACTGTAGCTATAACTATTAGCCCCTACACACTATAGTTTAGACTAACTGTAGGCTTTACTGAACAGAAATGTTTTCAATTTAGTTTTAAAGATGGAGATGGTATCAGCCTCCTGAACCCAAACTGGTAGCTGGTTCCATAATAAAGGTGTCTGGTAGCAGAAGGCCCGTCCTCCAAACCTACTTTTAGATATTCTAGGAACGACGAGTAATCCTGCACTCTGAGAGCGGAGAGCTCTATTCGGAGCATAACATGCTATCAAGTCTTGTAAATAGCGAGGAGCTAGGCCATTAAGGGCCTTATATGCGAGAAGCAGAATTTTAAACTCAATTCTAAATTTCACGGGAAGCCAATGGAGGGAGGCTAACATGGGAGAGATGTGATCTCGCTTGTGGATTCCTGCCAGCACCCTCGCTGCTGCGTTCTGGATCAGTTGAAGGCTATTCAGCGAGCTTTTCGGACATCCTGCTAACAACGCATTACAGTAATCCAGTCTAGAACTGACAAACGCGTGTATGTATGAGAGGATTTCACATGTATGTGTATAAGCTTTCACTTGTGTGTGCGTAAGCTTTCACTTGTATGTGTGTAAGGTTTTTAGTATAGTATGTGAGAGAGTTCGATTTCATATGTGTGTGGATGCTAATTCAGAATAATGTCCCTCTTGGACCCTCGTAATGCCTCTGTTGAGCATAAACAACGACCTGAACCAGGCTGTGAAGGCGTGGGATTTAGGAACCAAGCGCTATGAGGAAAGATGGGAACCCCGGAGTCTCATGGTGAGGACTTAGGCATGGGATTTGTGAGATTGATGAAGGTGTGAAACGAAGGAGGGCGTATGGTGACTTTATGGAGTTATGTCCTGTCTTCCATCGGGGTGCAACGGTACAGGTGGCTCATGGTACGGTCCGTACCTCGGTTTCAGTTTCAGACCACCCGCTACCCGCTACCCTAAACCTGCGATCGCAAGATACTGAGTTTGTGGAAAGTGCAATTCACACGTCGGTGCGTAAAAGAGCGGAATGGAATAAATGTGCGTCCACCTGGTCACAGGTGCACGAACAGCTCCACCTCTGGATTACGCATCACCGTATTCCTGTCATACGTTTTTATTCTCTGGAGGTCAGAGGATGTCTGGTCAGCAGTTGTGGTGGATTGTGGGAATAGTGACGGCCAGACACGTCAGTGTCAATCTAAAGACAGCCAACATTCCTAAAAACAATAAAAGTTTTGTCCTGATATTTAAACAACAAAAATGTGCACTAAAATATTTAAGCTAATTCACATCCTAACATATTGTCTTTGCTGGAACGTCCTCTCCTAGAAAGACTGTCTTGAATGTTTTCCGCTTGTAAAAATCTTTTTCCATTGTAGAAAAATGACTTCAAATATTTTTGAAAATGCCATGTAATCATTCTCCAATTGATGAGTAGCAGCACCGTTGTTTATGTCTGTCTCTCTTAGCGTTGTGCTAACATACCTGAAAGCTTCAGACCAGAAAAATGACAAAAAAAACCAAAACAAAACCGTTTTTCTAAAGGTGTGAACACCTGCTGCTGATCAAGGGCTTATGATCAGGGATAATACAATACAACTTTATTTGTATAGCACATTTAAATAACCACAGGGGCAGCCAAAGTGCTGTACATTAAAAACATAAAAATGTTAAAACATAAAAGACATAAAACAGAAAAGATAAGTCGTAGCACCCAGCTGCAACTTCCCCCTTTTAAATCCCCACACAACTTCTTTTTATTAAATAATGTCACAATAAAAGCATGTACTCATTATTTGAAGTTGTATTTGCCTAATGATATATAAGACCAACTATGATCAGATAATGTTTAGCATGTTTTTACCCAAAGTAAAAACATAGGGACTAAAAAAGGTGATAATAACTTTTCTGTATCTATTTTCCCTGCAGAGCTTCATGCAGTGAACAGTGTTCCCGTCCTCTCATCTCTGGCTCAGGTTCTTCCCTCCAGCGTCTATAAGCAGAGACCCGGCCAGCATGGTACACCAAAACCCATTATTACTGTCCGCACATCAGACTCCTCCCACTACTGAGAGTGAATTAAAGATTTTTCACTTCAGAATTCGTAGTGATCTGGAAAATTAAAGCTCTCTTGTTATTGGTTTGTGACTGAATCACCTCTACTTGTCTAAACACGTCTTCCTCATTCTCACCTTGTCTCTCCAGGTGGAAACTATGCTGGTTGTTCTCGTCTGCTGCATTACACTGCATCGCTGCACCTAATGGACATGTTGCCTCCTCCTCCTCCACTGCTACCTCACGAGTGCAAATGCAGCCTGTCCTCAGATGAAGGGTGAGAAAGCTGAGCATGTTCTGGATCTGAGTGGTTGTGAGTGTTGAAAATGGGACATTTTACCATTTCAGGGAACATGTTAGCTCATTTTGACTTTGATAGCAGCTGCACATCTCAAAATATTTGAAACAGGGGCAACAAAAAAAAGCTGGAAATGCAATGAGGAGCTTTAGACAACTAATTAGGTAATTAGGTTCATTCAGTGGGTATTGTGAGAGCCATTTGTTATTTTGTCAAATGTGTTTTTGTGTTTTTGGTAAAACCTCCCACCACTAGGGGGAGTAGTAATGGTACAAGCCTACTTAATCAAGGTGCAATCACAGGTGGCTGAGGGAGGCAAAAGTTTTTTGACCGTGCTCAGGTGTTTCCTGCAGTCTAAAGAGGAGCGGGACCATCCATCTTGTCATCAGTGAACAGTTCAAACGCCTGCATCTCTGAGGGTTTGGGGTTATATTAGTACCTATGTCAGGGGCAGCTTACACATCTGGAAAGGCCACATCAATGTGAGGTTTTACAGCAACATCTGCTTCCATCCAGACAACGTCTCTTTCAGGAAAGGCCTTCCATATTTCACCAAGACAATACCTAACCCTAACCCTAACAGCATGGCTTCCGCTGCTGAACTGTCTGGTCTGCAGTCCAGATGTTTCACTGACAGAAAACATTTGATGCATCATAAAATCTGGCAACGAAGGTCCAGGACTGTTGACCAGGTAGAGTCCTGGATCAGACAACACTGGGACAACTTTCTTCTTCTAAAACTCCAGTCTAAGTCTAAGTCTAAGTCCAGTCTAAAACTGGTCTCCTCACTTCCCCGACGCTCACAGACAGTTGTTAAACATCATCCAGTCACTGGAAGGTTGGCGGTTCGATCCCGGCTCCAACTGTCCACATGTCAAAGTGTCCTTGGGCAAGACATTTAAAGGTGGGGTAGGTGATCTTTGAAAAAACGGTTCCAGCAATCCAACTCAAGTGAGATTTTGAAAATATACACTCCCTCCCTCCTCCCAAAGGCTCCGCCTCCTCCTCTTCAGCCCGCCCCTCGAAACCACGCCTTCACACAATTCACGACTACATGAACCACAGGGAGGGAGGGAGGGGGGGGGAGTGCATTGATATTTGATGGACGTATTAGGCAGCCAATAAATGTAAAGATGATCAGTTTTTCTCTGATTATACCCTCTAGACTGGACCAAAACGTTTAATTTTTTATTTCAGTGGGTGCAATGGGAATGTGAAAAGGTTTTCAGGCAATATTGTAAAAAGTGCTGCAAAAAAAAGATCACCTACCCCACCTTTAACCCTAACTTGCCCCCAGTGGGCGTGGCAGCACCGTGCATGGCGGCGGTCAGCCACTGGGGTGTAAATAGAAGCACGTTGGATTCTTCAACCCAGATTTTGGATCCAGATCCTACAAAACTGTTTGCGAGCCTCCTCGCATTTCTAAAACTCTTAGATTCACACAAAATGGATCAATTTAGTCTAAAAGAGTAGTTGACACTGTGCGTGCTGAGGTAGTTCTTCAGGTTTAGCATCTTTGACACCTTTATGGCACATTAATATGTATATTAATAACAGGGTTCTGGTCCCAGTGGTGACAACTAATACTTTAATATGTAATATGACACCTTTCATGGTGTCACATGGTGACATTTTGGAGCAAAAAAACACATTAAAAAAGATGAGAGGACGCCCCCCCGTAGAGATCTGACTAACGATGAAATAACATCAACTATAACTATAACACATTGTTGATCTATTAATTGAAAAAAAAGTATTTGCACCCTGAAGGTATGTGAGGATGAGACCGCCAGTGACATCATCAGTCCTGCTTCCTGACGGACCAGAAAACTGAAGCAGATCTTCAGCTGTCTGTCTGTCCCTTTATATTTGTCTCTTCATGGTGTTTTTAAAGGGTTTAAGGAATAAATAATATGAAGTCATTAAGTACTTTTGGTCATTGTGTTTTGGCACACGAGCTTTTGACGTATAAAACCTCTTGGACCAGAAAGAGACTGATCCTGTCTGGTTTTTTCCCATTCCTCCCAGTTCCAGTCACTCCACGAAGCTAACGGAGGACATGGGCTCCCTGCAGTCGGTGTGTCCAGCTCCAGGTCTTCGTGGACATGGACCCCCCAACGGTCCCCCGTTTTCATATTCAGTGTCTCTGGACCACGAAGAGGAGGGAACGCTGACATCACAGGAGGCCACCGAGTACCTGGAGCTCAGCCCCCAACCAGAGAGACGCAGGTACGTACCTGAGGCTCAGGATGACGTAGATGTTCAGACCCAACAACACCTGAGCACCTGTACCTGTCAGCAGCGCCCTGCCGGAGCAGCGCCCCTCCCTGCCCCGACGCTTCACCTCCACCAGCGAACCTGAGCCCCTGACCGTCGCCCTGCGTCACGCCCGCCTCCGCAGCACGCCGTCGCCCTGCTGCAGCCAATGGGACGGCTCCCTGTGGAACACCTGGAGCTCGGTGACGGACAGTAACCTGGACAGCGCCCGCACCAGCCTCATCAGCTCCGTGGACAGCTGCTACACCACCGACAGCGCCACCTACGCCCACCTGCTGGCGATGGCAGCCGAGACCATGAGTGGAGGCTCTCTGACAGGTGAAACAATCACACCTGAGTATTTATGACATCCTGGGATCAATGAGCCAGACACATTTAAAATGAGAATTTTTTCATGTTATTTACCAAAAATAACTCTTTTTAGAGATAAATTACTTCTAGGAGACCACATCTGAGGAGGCTTATTTACGTAACCGCTTCAAAATTAAAAGAAAAAAACAAACAGCAAGTCAAATTAAGATGGAGATTATTCCATTTCAGTTCTGGTTCTGTTCAGTTGCACCATTAGGGAGAAAAAAGAGTGATCTCAAATACAACCACAATAAAAATGAAATGCAATGATTTGTAAATCTCAACCTTTATTTAGTTCCCACTACACCAAAAATAACACGTGTTGCTGCTATCAAAGTCAAAATGAGCTCATATTTAATATCTGATATGTTCTTTATGTTTTACTGGGATTAAAAATGGGTTTATGAGATCTAAAAACCATTGCATTTCATTTTTATTTACATTTCACACAGTGTCCCAACATTTTTGGAACTGGGGTTGTTTCAAATTCAACAAACTGTTCCTTTATTAATGCTCAAATCATCCATCATATTTCATGAAATTTGACTCTTTTGCTCTTGTGTCATCCAGATAACAATTATTTAACCTTTTTTGAGGAGGGAGAAACTGAAACTCCTGTTGTATTTACTTTATTCCTGCTCTAGAGGGCGCCATTCAGCCATAAACGCAGCTGCAGGAGCCCCGACTGATCCAGCTGATTGGGAGAGTTCTTATGATTTGGGATGTAAAAAGATCAATAAGTCCAGCGTTTGCGTGCACACTGAAGAATGTGTGTGCACGTGTGACTGAGTCCAGATGAGCCCCCCCCCCCCCCCCCCCCCCCCCCCCCCCCCCCCGTTATGACACCTTATCCACCATCCTGTCTTCCTTCTCTATGTACAATACAGCTGTGGTCTGTTTTGATTCATGAAGTAGAAACTAAGAGTATAAAACCCACATTAACATTAAATACTTTTGCTCTAAAAACCTGCAGATCAAGCTACACTCATTGATTTATGGGTAAGTGGTTCCTGGCTGACCCAGGAACTATTGTTCCTGGGTCAGCCAGGAACAATAGTTCCTGGTTCATTTATTCCATTTCTGCCCAGAAATGTGAATTTTTGGGTTCGAGTTAGAGGTTTCAACTGAAACTTTCTGACTCCCGACTGGAGAAACCAACGTAGCTGCTAACGTAGCTGCTAACGTAGCTGCTAACGTAGCTGCTAACATAGCTGCTAACGTAGCTGCTACTGGCATCAAGAGAATAAACGCACTAATTTAATTCTTTATGACAGTTCTGTCTAATTTCATTCACATTAGTCAGACGTTTATGCGTAGCGCGGATGTGTTGCTACGTATCACATGAAACCAGGAGGAACAATCTTGTTTTGCTCTGTATTTTCAGTCCTTGAGCTTTAAGAAAAATAAAACATTTTCTGACCAGTTATATTCTCTGACATCTTTGAAATAACACAATAATTGTAGATTTCAGAGGCTGTTGTTTGTTTTGAGCGTAATCATCTACAAACATGTGTATCCCCTACCTGAACTCTATGTTGCTGGATCTACACACTTCTGGATCAGTGCTTAGTTTGGCCCACATCATTTTTTTTTAGTTTTGGTGGATAAAGATGTTTGTGGTCTATTTTAATCCCTGAAACGCTGCCTTCTTCTTCTGTACCCAGACTTCTCGGCGCCGGCCTCCCCCCTCAGCTCTCTCTACCCATCATTCCACGCCGACAGGGACTCGTTGGTGGACCTGGAGCCGGTTCCTGCCTGGGACTGGAACATGGCCTGGCTGGAGGAGATGGAGAACCAGGACCGAGCCCAGTATCCTCCTGACCCAAACACCTAAGCAGCTCTGCTCACGGCTGAGCTCTGAGAGCTTCAGGAAGCTGCTGGAGGACAATAATGAGATACTGGAACAGTTTCACTTTCAGTTTCAGTTTTCCTTCCTGGTTTAGAAGTTTAGAGTGAAGCCTTCATGTGTGGATCTGAGGCTGTTTGTAGGTTTTCCACTTTACCTCAGGGCAGTTATTTTATTATATATTATACTGTTATATTCTTGTGGCCTCTATACATCTGAGAGTTTTTATTTTCCCTTTAGCGTAGCCTTTCCTCTCGTTAGTGAAGAGGATAATGAGATGATTCCATCAGGATGTTTTCAAAAGGCCAGAAAGATACAAGAAGATGCAAAAAGCAGGACGTGAGACGGTGAGAAAGCAGTCATGATAATCCGAGTATCATTCGTTCTTAACATTTACAATCGTCAATCAAAAATGAAAAAGTGACATTTTAATTTGTTTTCAGTTTTTTTAATCTAACACAAAAATGAAAAAAAAATGCCTGTTTTTTCATATTTCAGTTTTAGACTAAACGTGCTACGGGACTGAATTTGTTTTTAATATTTAATTGGTCCGGTTTACGTGACCCAGAGATGGTTCGGTTCTGGTAGCGTGGCGGCGCTGGAATTAAATACGTGTTTGTTTAATGACTTATTTCCTGCTCGTTGCAGCAGGTGAGTTTCCTGCAGCAGGTGAGTTTCCTGCAGCAGGTGAGTTTCCTGCAGCAGGTGAGTTTCCTGCAGCAGGTGAGTTTCCTGCAGCAGGTGAGTTTCCTGCAGCAGGTGAGTTTCCTGCAGCAGGTGAGTATAGTGTATACAGGTGTAGTGATGCTGAGATGAAGCTTCATGAGGCATTGATCCATTTGAGCCGATCGGTTCCAGAAAAGGTTCATTACTAGAAGCTTCATCTGCACACGACACCACCTACTGGACAGGTTTATAATCACAGGCAGCTGGATCTGAACCACAGCTGGATCTGAACCACAGCTGGATCTCAACCACAGCTGGACCTGAACCACAGCTGGATCTGAACCACAGCTGGATCTGAACCACAGCTGGATCTCAACCACAGCTGGATCTGAACCACAGCTGGATCTAAACCACAGCTGGATCTGAACCACAGCTGGATCTGAACCACAGCTGGATCTAAACCACAGCTGGATCTGAACCACAGCTGGATTGAATATTTGTCATGGCCATGGTAATGATTATAAATTACAAAGAACGTATAAATTCTCTACATACATTGTCTCATATGTGTTCGCTGCAAAAAAAGGGTCTTCAACAAGAATAAAACACTACAAAGAAGGAAAAAGGTTCAAAACAAGTGAAAAACATCTGTCCATGCAGCAAGATAATTTCACTTGGTAGGATTTCTTAAATTAAGATTGTAGGAACACTTGTTTCTAGATTTAAGAAAGGTAAAGTTTGTTATTGAATCTTAAAACAAGATTTATTTTGATGAGGAGGAGGAAAAATGTAATACATCTTATATTAAGTGTTAATTGTCTCATTTTAGGATTCCCTGCCTGTTTGAGACAAAAAAGTAAAGTTTTACTTGATATAAGATTATACTGAGACTTAAAATAAGAAAGTAATTATTAAAACAAGAAAAAATATCTAACGCTTCTAAATGTAAGTGTTTTTTTTCTTGGTAAGAACCAAATAATTTGCAGTGTATAATAAAATATGACATGAATGTATTGTGTGTAAAGTTTCCCAGTATGGAAACATCATGTGATACGGCAGGTTGTGTAAATATAAAGAACGAATGATACACGGATTATTCATCACCACAAGAGGGATCCTTATTTTGTTATTCATATTTTTATTCTTACCAAACAGAGCACATCATTGTGGTTTTGTGTCAGTCAGATGTAATATATGCAGCAACTTTAAAAAAATGTTTTCAAACTAATTCAAGATCAGATGTGATCTGATCGTCATCTGAGTCTCAGTGACAGACGGGTGATAGTTCACAGCTGGATTAATTATCACTCCAACGAGCTCTTGGCTGAGAACGTTTGGGTTCATGGAAACTGGTGAGAACAGCTGTGTTCAGCTCATCCCACTCATCTCTGTGGGATTAAGTTCTGGGCTCTGACCGGCCCACTTTGTTTTCCTGAAACCATTCTGTGGTGGGTTTCAGTTGGTGGGGGGACCCTGACATCCTTGAAGAGATTTTAATGAACTAGGGATTCATTTTCTCCTTCATGATAGTAAGTAGTCCAGGCCCAAATCACAACGCTCCGTCCCAGAACACATCAACCCAACTGCACTGTTGAGACGATGTCTCGATGTTGGTGAGCTGTCCTTTTGAACCATAAAACTAAAAAATTAAGACATTTTCCCAGCAGCCCTGGGAATCGCCAAACTGCCCTTTACAAACATAGCCGTGCACCTAAAGTTAGCTAGAGAGCAGGACCTTCGTCTTTCATGGACGTCCTGCCAGTTCAGGGACTTCAGTCTGGTCATGAACAGATGTTTCCAGTTCCAGTGATGTCTTCAAGCTTCTAGCTGAACAGATGTTTCCAGTTCCAGTGATGTCTTCAAGCTTCTAGCTGAACAGATGTTTCCAGTTCCAGTGATGTCTTCAAGCTTTTAGCTGAACAGATGTTTCCAGTTCCAGTGAGGTCTTCAAACTTCTAGCTGTCAGTTGTGGGTTCTTCTTTATTTCACCGAGGATTGTGCGTTTGTGTCTTTGGAGTCATGTTGGCTGGTCATCTTCTTCTTGGATGAGAACTTAGTTTTTCTTCCAGCTCTGTGAATGTTAACTCACTGGCTACTATAAAATGTCTAAATGAGTTAACGGATGTGTTCAGTATAGACAAGAGATTATAATTTGTGTGGTATCAGTCGAGAACATTGTGTTTGTCTGCTCTTGTGCCTTAAATCAATCTCATTTTATGTCAGAATAATCCAGAAAACCACTTAATTACAACGGGTTCACATTCCTTTACTTGTATGTCCTGTATTATATTTTGCTATGTCGTTTACAATCTGTTGATTATTTTTCTTTTTTTTTTATAAAGTTTGCATTATTTTGTAATTCACAATCTTTAAAAAAAAAATTTAAAACAAAAAAAAAATATATATATATATACACACACACATTTCTAGCACTTGTTAAGCTTACATTTTTGCCTTTGATTAACTGTCATTTTAAGCATATTTCAAATTTTTATATATCCTTCTATGATGTAGACTTTTTTTTTGCTAACCATACCATAAGTTTACTAAAATAAACTTAAACTGACACAACAGCAGAAATCAGTGTTTTGTTTTTAATTTTTCAAAACCAAATTACTTTGAGTTCTTTTTATTTTGAAGTATAATCAAGTATTTATTTTGAAGTAGAATATACAGTGCCAAAGAAAAAGTTTCCACCTGGAAAAAACTAAGCAAATAGGTACGAGCCTCCTTTTGGATAATTACTGCACGGCTGATTATCTTTTATCTGGTAACAAGTTATTTAACCCCAACTGGTGCAATGAGTTTACTTCTGATTTCCTAAACAACAATGTCAAAGACAAAGATGTTAGTCTGTTATAGAAGGGTCAAATAATTGACATCAAGCAGAGAAAACATCTAAGGAGATTACAGAAACTACCACAACTGGGTTCAGAACTGTCCAACGCATTATTAAAGACTGGAAGGATAGTTTGGACCCATCGTCTTCCAGGAGGAAATGTGGCCCGAGAAAACTCCTCAATGATCGTTATCAGCGATAACTTAAATGTTTGGTGAGATCAAATCAAAGAAAAACAACAGTAGAACTCAGGGATGTTTAATAGTGAAAGTAAGAGCATTTCCACCCACAATGCAAAGGGAACTCCAGGGATTGTGACTGAACAGCTGTGGAGCCTTCAGAAAACCACTAATCAGTGAGGCTAACTGGAAAAAAAGGCTTCAGTTTGCTAGGGAGCATAAAGATTGGACTCTGGATCAATGGAAGAAGGTCATGTGGTCTGATGAGTCCAGATTGACCCTGTTCCAGAGTGATGGGACCATCAGGGTAAGAAGAGAGGCAGATGAAGTGATGCTCCCATCATGCCTAGCGCCTACTGTACCAGCCTGTGGGGGCAGTGTTCTGATCTGGGGTTGCTGCAGTTGGTCAGGTCCAGGTTCAGCAACAGTATGAGCTCAAAGAATGAGGTCAGCTGACTACCTGAATATACTGAATGACCAGGTTATTACATTAATGGATCTGTCCTTCCTGATGGGACGGCCATATTCCAAGATGACGATGCCAGGATTCATCAGGCTCAAAGACTGGTTCAGGGAGCAGAGACATCATTTTCACACATGGATCGGCCACCAGAGTCCAGACCTGAACCCCATTGAGAATCTTGGGATGTTCTGGAGACTCAGACTCTTCCATAATTAATGACAGATCTTGGTGAAAAATTAATGCAACACCGGATGGAAATAAATCTTGTGACAGAAGCTTATCGAAACAATGCCAGAGTGAATGTGTGCCATATTTAAAGCTAAAGGCGGTCCAACTAAATATTAGAGTGTATGACCTTTTTCTTGGTGGTGACTTTTTTTGGGGGGCCGGGCAGTTTATGATTGAGCTGCACTGTCACATAAAAACCACTCTGGAGCAATACCACTTCTGAACATGAGGGGGCAGCATATCACAAGAGTTGTGTTTTCATGACACTCACAAGAAAGACACAACAAAGCACACATTCAGTTAGGCAAAGACATGCTGGACTGTCCCCATTCATCAGCATTACTTTCAGTGGCTCTTTGGTCAACAAAGTAAATTTATGCTCCCCCATGTGGCTGGAAGTACTACTGCTACTAGAGTGTAGTACTACTGAACACAGTTCTTGATGGGAGTCCCAACAGGGTCCCAACAGAGTCCCAACAGAGTCCCAACAGGGTCCCAACCGAGTCCCAACAGGGTCCCAACAGAGTCCCCACAAGTCCCAACAGGGTCCCAACAGAGTCCCAACAGGAGTCCCAACACAGAGTCCCAACAGAGTCCCCCAAGTCCCAACAGTCCCACGGTCCCAACAGGAGTCCCAACAGGGTCCCAACAGAGTCCCCAACGAGTCCCCCAACTCCCAACAGGGTCCCAACAGAGTCCCAACAGGTTCCCAACAGAGTCCCCAACAAGTCCCAACAAGTCCCAACAGAGTTCCCAACAGGGTCCCAACAGAGTCCAACAGAGTCCCACAGGTCCCAACAGGGTCCCAACACAGTCCCAACAGGGTCCCAACAGAGTCCCAACAGGGTCCCAACAGGGTCCCAACAGGTCCCAACAGAGTCCCAACAGGGTCCCAACAGAGTCCCAACAGGGTCCCAACAGAGTCCCAACAGAGTCCCAACAGGGTCCCAACAGAGTCCCAACAGAGTCCCAACAGAGTCCCAACAGAGTCCCAACAGAGTCCCAACAGAGTCCCAACAGGGTCCAACAGTCCCAACAGAGTCCCAACAGGTCCCAACAGAGTCCCAACAGAGTCCCAACAGGTCCCAACATAGTCCCAACATGGTCCCAACAGGTCCCAACAGAGTCCCAACAGAGTCCCAACAGAGTCCCAACAGAGTCCCAACAGAGTCCCACATGGTCCCAACAGGGTCCCCAACAGTCCCAACTCCCAACAGAGTCCCCAACAGGGTCCCAACAGGGTCCCAACAGAGTCCCAACAAGTCCCAACAGGGTCCCAACAGAGTCCCAACAGGGTCCCAACAGAGACCCAACAGAGTCCCACAGTCCCAACAAGTCCCAACAGGGTCCCAACAGAGTCCCAACGAGTCCCAACAGAGTCCCAACAGGTCCCCAGAGTCCCAACAGGGTCCCAACAGGTCCCAACAGTCCCACCGGTCCCAACAGAGTCCCAACAGGTCCCAACAGAGTCCCAACAAGTCCCCAAGGGTCCCAACAGTCCCCACAGAGGAGTCCCAACAGGGTCCCAACAGAGTCCCAACAGTCCCAACAGAGTCCCAACAAGTCCCAACAGGGTCCCAACAGGTCCCAACAGGGTCCCCAACAGAGTCCAACACAGTCCCAACAGGTCCCAACAGAGTCCCAACAGTCCCAACAGGGTCCCAACAGAGTCCCAACAGGGTCCCAACACCCAACAGTCCCAACAGGTCCCCAACAGGGTCCCAACAGGGTCCCAACAGAGTCCCAACAGGGTCCCAACAGGGTCCCAACACAACAGTCCACAGTCCCAACAGGGTCCCAACGAGTCCCAACAGGGGTCCCCAACAGGGTCCCACATCCCAACAGGTCCCAACAGGTCCCAACAGCCCAACAGGGTCCCAACAGGGTCCAACAAGTCCCAACAGTCCCAACAGAGTCCCAACAGGTCCCCAACAGAGTCCCAAAGTCCCCAAGTCCAAGAGTCCCACAGAACAGTCCCAGTCCCACAGAGTCCCCAACTCCCAGTCCCAACAGGGTCCCAACAGGGTCCCAACAGAGTCCCAACAGACTCCCAACAGTCCCAACAGGGTCCCAACAGGAGTCCCAACAGAGTCCCAACAGAGTCCCAACAGGTCCCAACAGGGTCCCACACACTCCCAACAGAGTCCCAACAGGTCCCAACAGGGTCCCAACAGGGTCCCAACAGAGTCCCAACAGGGTCCCAACAGAGTCCCAGAACAGAGTCCCAACAGAGTCCCAACAGAGTCCCCAACCCAACAGAGTCCCAACAGAGTCCAACAATCCAACAGAGTCCCAACAGAGTCCCAACAGAGTCCCAACAGACAGGTCCCAACGGTCCCAACAGAGTCCCAACAGGTCCCAACAGAGTCCAACAGGGTCCCAACAGGTCCAACAACAGAGTCCCCCAACACAGGGTCCCAACAGAGTCCCAACAGGTCCCAACACAACAGAGTCCCAACGAGTCCCAACAGAGTCCCAACAGGTCCCCGACAGTCCCAACATAGTCCCAAAGAGTCCCAACAGACTCCCAACAGAGTCCCAACAGGGTCCCAACAGTCCCAACAGAGTCCCAACAGTCCCCAACCTCCCAAGACTCCCAACAGTCCAACAGGGTCCCCAACAGACTCCCAACAAGTCCCAACAGAGTCCCAACAACTCCCAACAGGTCCCAACAGAGTCCCAACAGTCCCAGACTCCCAACAGACTCCCAACCTAGTCCCAACAGACTCCCAACAGGTCCCAACAGAGTCCCACAGAGTCCCCAACAGACTCCCAACAGAGTCCAAAGGTCCCAACAGACTCCCAACAGAGTCCCCAACAGTCCCAACAGACTCCCCACAGTCCAACAGACTCCCAACAGTCCCAACAGTCCCAACAGAGTCCCACGGTCCCAACAGTCCCAACCAGGGTCCCGAGTCCCACAGGTCCCAACAGACTCCCACAGAGTCCCACAAGTCCCAACGAGTCCCAAACGAGTCCCAACAGGACTCCCAACA
This sequence comes from Hirundichthys speculiger, assembly GCA_018398805.1. Classification (NCBI taxonomy): domain Eukaryota; kingdom Metazoa; phylum Chordata; class Actinopteri; order Beloniformes; family Exocoetidae; genus Hirundichthys; species Hirundichthys speculiger. Next base: position 352 of record JAGFBZ010002274.1, on the reverse strand, counting down.
CACAGACTAGTCAGAGTCCCAACAGACCCAACAGACTCTCCCAACAGAGTCCCAACAGTCCCAACAGACTCCCAACAGAGTCCCAACAGACTCCCACAGAGCCAACAGAGTCCCAACAGAGCCCAACAGAGTCCCAACATACCACAACCAGAGTCCCCAACAGATCCCAACATACTCCCCCACAGAGTCCCAACAGACTCCCAACAGAGTCCCACAACAGAACTCCCAACAGACTCCCAACAGAGTCCAACAGAGTCCCAACTCCCAACAGTCCCCACAGAGTCCCAACAAGTCCCAACAGACTCCCACAGAGTCCCAACAGTCCCACAGAGTACAAACAGAGTCCCAACAG
>JAGFBZ010002273.1:0-49000 GCA_018398805.1 Hirundichthys speculiger | reverse complement strand
AACAAATTTCGCAAGAACGACAGCAAACAGCTGCGAAACATACAACAAACAGGGCAGCTACGTTTACAGAAACATATCACGTCAAGCCTAATAACCCCTCAAAGGCTACCCCACAACATAGTCCTTGTGCCAGACAGGCACACTGGTCGCCCGCGTGGAGCGGCGTAAGCCCGCCGATGGTGACGCGTGGGGCGACGGAGGCAGCGCAGCCACGGGGGCCACAGGGGTCACAGGGGCAGGGGATGGCGAGAGGGGGGCGCCTCGAGTCACCGACAGGGAAGACCGCCCACCGAGTCGGGGAAAGTCCAGGGGAGGCGGAGCAAGAGGTGAGGAGGGCTGTGATGGCAAGGGAGGTCCCGGCTCAGTCCCAGTCATCGCTGGAGTACTCAGGGATCCAGGCAGCAGTGGCAGCGTGACAGGAGGTGCGGTGGTAGCATGGGATGCCAGGTCGTCGTGGATCGTCCGCGAGGGAGGCTGGTTGTCGAGGACAGGGAGGAACCTGCGAAGGAACCTCCGGTTCCGAAGGGAGACCCTGCCCGACCCATCGATCTTGACCACGTACTGATCATGCTGGCGCACCTCAACGATGCGGGCCGTCCTGTCCCATTTGTTGAGATGAGGCCCGGTCTGGTTCTGCACACGCACAAAGTCCCCCACCTTGAGGGGTGGTAGGCGTCTGGTGTGCTCCGCCCAATTGTCAGCTGCACGGATGTGACGTTTGCGGAGGGCCTCCTCCCGTAGTGTCAGCGTCTCACGCCACGTTGCATGGGGCCTGTACCTCCCAGGCGGAATTGGGATGAAGTCCCGTATTGGTCGGCCGAAGACACACATAGCAGGAGACAGTTTCGTGTCGGGGTCAGGTGTGTTGCGGTAATGCAGTATCGCCCTCTGCACGGAGTCGGTGTCCAGTTCCCCTTTTGGGCCTGTGTTGTCCGTGATGAGCCGTTTCATCGTCTTGACGCCGATCTCAGCGCGGCAGTTGCTGTGGGGGAAAGCCACAGATGCGAGGCGGTGGTGCACACCCCATCTGCTCAGAAAGGATCTGGTGTCAGCGGAGGTGAATTCAGGTCCCCCATCAGATGCCAGCTCCTCAGGCGTCCCGTACGTGGCAAAGGCCCGGCGCAGCTGGCATATGAGGTCCGCAGCGCCACCCGTTGACCTGGAGATTATCGGCCAGTTAGAGTAGCGGTCCACGATTACAAGGTAGTGTATACCCCTGTGCATGAAGAAGTCCGCGCACACAGCCTGGAATGGGTACACAGGCATGATAGGGGGGGTCGGCGGCGCCGCAGGCTGAGAGGGTGCCATACGATGACAGTGTTCACAAGCAGTCCGAGTGGCAACGATGTCAGCCGACATGCCCGGCCAGAACACCGAGGATTCCGCACGGGCGGTCATCATGGAGACACCCTGGTGAGCGGCGTGCAGGGCGTCCAGCACCTCGCTGCGGAGGGAGGGCGGTATCACCACCCTGTCTCTGTACAGGATAACTCCATCGGCTGACGTGATGTCCTCGCGGTACTGGTAGAAGCCACGGATCGCCGCAGGCATCCCAGCTCTGGATTCAGGAAAGCCGTCTGCCGCCATCTCTTCCAGGGTCCGCATGTCACCGTCACTGCAGGTGGCCTCCCTGACACGGTCCCATGTCACGGACTGCAGGGACTCAAGCCCTGCGGCGCACCAGGCCAGGTCACCATCCTCGTCGTCGTCCACGGGCCCTGTTTGCCGAATGAGAGACAGGACGTCGGCGTGTGTGCTGGGTGAGAGATGGGTTATTATGGCAGCATTGTCGTCTGGGAGATCCATGGGTGACGGGTATGGGCCACCAACAGGTCTGCGCGACATGGCATCCGCCGCCTTGTTTGTCATGCCTGGGACATGCATGATGCGAAAGCGGTAGCGCAGAGTTTTCCTTGAGGTTCCTGAGGCGAGGGTTGGGTATGTCATCGAGCGCCCTGTCGCCGAGAACCTTCAGCAATGGCTTGTGGTCTACAGCCACGATGAGGTCCTTGCAGCCTAAAACGAAGTAGCGGGCCTTGTCCAAGGCGTCGGCGACCGCAAGTGCCTCGCCCTCTATGGGCGCGTATCTGGACTCAGCTGCATGGGTGAACCTGCTGCCGACCAGAGTCACCTTCCAGCCATCAGTGCAGCAGAACGGCTTGACTGGCGTGCATTGGCAATGTTTCTGGAAAAGCCAGAAGCCGACTCCCTCTTTCGACCAGTCCGTGGCGAGACATGTGGGCTTGGATTTGTCAAAGATGTGGACACCGCGCTCGATCTCTCGGACGATTGTCTCCTTGGATTCACGGAACACGTCCTCTAGCTCCGGGGACCACTCGAAACGCACGCCATTCTGCAGGAGCCTCCGGAACGGTTGCATGCGCTCAGCCATACTGAAGGCGTAGGCTACCTGGTTGACCAGTCCAAACCAGGACCTGACATCGGTGACGTTACGCGGCCGGGGAAAATCCCTGATCGCCTCCAGGTAACGACTGCATGGCCGGACATCAGTCATGGTGATGGTAAAGCCAGCGAAGTCCACTGTAGGTGAGGCAAAGACGAATTTGTCGGGGTTAAGGACAATGCCATTTCTGCCGCAGATGTCGAGCCATTGAACGGCTTGGAAGTAAGCCTTCTCGATAGTGTCAGCCCACAGCAGCGTGTCGTCCACACACTTGGTCTTGTTCCCAATGTCCGCGACCACTTCATCGTAACGCCGTGAGTATCCGTCCCCTGATGCGATGTACCCCTGTGGGGCCGAGAGGTACCGGTATCTCCCCCATGGGGTGATGAATGTCGTTTTGTGGCGGTCGTCTGCATGCAGTGGGACACTGTGGTAGCCATTCTAAGCGTCAAACACGGTCTTGTATTTCCCACTGGGCACCTGCCTCGCTTGGTGGAAGGGGGATTGTGTGTGGTGGGTCTCACGGATGGCATGTTTGTTAAGGGCTTGAAAGTCAACAGTGCGTCGCGGCTTGCCATTCTTTTTCGCGCATATCACCATGCGGTGACACCATGTCACAGGTGTGCCAATGGGCACCTCCTCCAGCACCCCGAGGCGAACATCTTGGTCGAGGCCAGCCTTCACCTCGCTCTGCCAGTGAATGGCCACCGGGATGGGGGTGTGGTGGGCCACAGGCGTCGCATCGTCATCGAGCATGAGGCGAAGCGGTGGGCCGGACATCCGCGGCAGGGGCTGGTGAGGGCATGTGTTGAACGTGCTACGAGCATATAGCTTTAGGAGGTGCCCCCGTAAAACCTCCCTGTTGGCCTCCGTGGCTGGCATCGGAAGCGTGGTTGGTTTAGTTGGGGGCTCTGTACGCCGTGGACAGTCACATGGGTCCGAGGTCGCCAGGTTGACCTCACCAAGTGTTGGGAACTTGTCTGATATCATGCCAAGGTCCACGCAGGCCGCACGAGAGAGGAATATACGGTCCGAGGTGTCCGTCACATAGGCGATCTGGCGTGTTTCCAACCTCCGGGCGTCATTGCTGCTGCCGGTGAACCTGACGATGGCAGCCCCAAGGATGCGTATGCCCTCATTGTTTGCAGCCCGCATGGTCATGGACACTGGGATAAGATCGTCAGTGTTCAGGCCCAGTTGCTGGGCGACCTTGATGCCGATCAGACAGCTCTGGCAACCCGTGTCAGCCATGGCGGGTAGGGTCACAGCGCGGGTGTGTTTCCGAAGGTCAAGTCCCAGTGCTTTGTAATCATCACGTACAACAGTGAGGGTGAGACGGATGTATGGCTGTGGATTAGATGGGCTTTTCATCCACTTATCACACATGTCGTCATATAGGTGGTGGGCTAAAGGCAGCGCGCACACCTCACTGTTGGTACTGTCCATGGAGAGTGTACATAATTCCCCAAACGCTGCCTGCTGTTCCTCGCACACCCCGTCAGCTTCCTCTGGTGGGGGTCTGGATGGACGGCCGCCCAGACAGACCTTTTCGAGGTGATTTTGGCGGTTGCATTTCCGGCACGTCTTGCCATATGCGGGGCATTCCATACGCCGGATGCGCCACTGTGGTGTCTTGCCATGGCCTGTCTCACTACAATAGATGCAGGTCCCCTCAGGCTTTGCCTTTGTTTTTTCTGTCCTTTGGACCCCCTTGTTGCGGACATCCTGCTGTTTCCCTCGTCGATATGAGCTGCTGATTGAATCTGTGCCATGAGAGTCGAGCAGGCGTGAGGCTGAGCGCTTTCCAGACTCTTTAGCTTCAATGTACTCTATCATGTCTTTTAATGGCATATTTTGATTTTTTTCACTCAGTAAGTCAAGCTGTATCTCTTGGTCTGCAATGCCTCGTGCAATTACATCACGTAATATCTCCTCCGTAAAGTCATTTACTTGGCCGCAGCCCTCTTTAGTGCATTTCATTTCATATTTACATGTGCCTGCCTGCCCCTTCAAACGAGCGTGGAACGATCTGATGGGCTCATCATGTCCCTGCCGCATATTTGATAGGGCCACTCGAGCCACCATTGTGTTTTCTGCACGGACCGCGAGTGCTTTCATGGCTGAGAGGACGTCTTTTTCATCACTGCTCGCGAGGCTCCCACCTGCTGCACGGGTAAGGTCTTTCCTTAGATCCTCCTCGCAGCACTCGAGCAGCTGCGTGACGACATCAGAACCGGCAAGTTTAGTGCCTCTCTTGTATTCGTCCCAGCGGGTCAGGAAATACGACCACGTCTCGGCCGTCCCCGCCAGCGCGATGGAGGGTCGCTTCAGCTTTTCTGCCTTAGAGTTCGCGTGCGGCTCTATGGGGGCTGCAGCGTGAGCAGTTGCGTGGATATTCAGCATCGCTGCCAGCACTGCTGCCTCGGCGTGTGTAGCCACATAGTCACAGTCTGTAATGGGGCAGCGTACACTCATTTTGGTCTTTTGGGTTTATATTTTACTTTCTTTGCTTCTGCCGATGTACTCGTTTATAATCCGGCGGTGGTGGGCCACTCATCCGTGCATTTGCCGTCCACTCACTCGTTATTCGTATCCCGGCGTTGATGATCTCCGTTTGTTGAAGTCCGGATGTTCGGTTATAAATAGGAACAACATTCCATTTGTTCACGTTGCTTTATTGAATGACAGCAGTGAAATGACAATAACCGAACATGTTGTTAACGTGTCCCTAAATGCTGTCGGGCGTAACTTCAACATGTTATCCACTTCCTGTTTGCCTGTGTGTCACAGTATAAAATAGCGTGGTGCAACATTCTCTACTTTTTGCTTTGTTGTTGTTAGCATATTAGCCGCTAATTATGAGCCAAAAATAGCACAATAGTAGTGGTTTCTTTACTACGGCTCAGAGACCAGAGGCTGTGAAGGAAACAGAAAGACCACAGTTGAGCCTTTTTCTTGTTCGCTGCAGTGTCTCGATATTTTTTGCAGTTTTTAAACACATTATTTAGGCTTGATGGTGAGACAAAGGATCCTGGAGGGATTCTAGTTCTGTCCTAACAGGTCTTGAACTTCCTCTCTTGGATGTCATCTGAAAGTATGGACAAACAAACGGACAAGGGGCTGTCCCGTGCCGTAAACAGCTCATCATTCTCTGGCAGATATGATGTATATTCATCTTGTTAGTATTTCTACTTAAGCCTCGGAGGTGGCTGGCTAAGTTGCATAAGTACATCGAATGATAGTCAAACATTTGTGCAAGATAAAGAAGCCCTTGAAGCTATGAATCCACCTGTAAGTTGTTTGTCTTCTCTCAGCAAGTTCCCACATGTAGTCAAATAAGCTAGTGTGGACAAACACTGCGAGGTGATTAACAGGGCTGGAGCGGGACCAGTTTTCAGATGGAGCGGGACCAGTTTTCAGATAGGGACATTCATGTCAAAGTCCAACCCTGTCTTTTTGATTTTGACCAGGAAAAGTTTAAAAGACATTTCAGTTTGACTATCCAGTCATGTCATTGGACAGTGTGTTGTTTATGGCTGTTTCAGTGTTAGTGAACATGAAGGTTTCCTTTTCAGTGCACAAGGATGAATGTCCATTAGTTAGTATCTTAACTCATTCTTCATTCATTTCTGTTTAAATTCTTACCTTATATTACATCATGTGATATTTGTTTAGGATAAATGTAGAGGTGTTGTGTATAAAACTACTGTAGAAGTGAATAACTGACAAGTTGCTTTTGTTACCAGATGTACCATATTTTCATAAGTTTCAGAAAATAAATGGTGAAACCTGATATGAGGTGGTATTGTTCTTTCAAATTTAAACCATTCTGTGCAATAAAAACAAGCAAAACAACAAACAAAAGAATTATCCCTGGCTGTTCCATATGAAATAGTATTGTCAAGCTCATATAGAGAGGATTGAACGATGAACATGTTTCATATCGCTGCAACACTTAAGCCTTAAAATACCCGTTGTCATGTGTGAGGCAGAATTGAGGACCCAAACGCAGGAGTTCGCAAAAAAAAATAAAGTATTTATTTTGGAAAACCAAAAGTCCAAGGAAACTAAAAAAAAAACAAACACAAAAGTAATCCAGGAATCCAGGCAAAAGTAACCCACAAAAGTAATCCACACAGTGTACTTACAGGACAGAAGATAAAAAACTTTTTTTTTTTGCATAATAGTACAATGGACCATAGTTAAATGTTGCAACATGTGAAAATGAATCTTCATTCACTTCTGTGAATGAGTAATACTTGGATTGGAAAGGCCTGCCTTCATTCAAAGCAACAGTTCATTCAAAAACTACTGACAAAATAGGGAAAGCTTTGGGAGTGAATCATCCTAAATGTAGGATAAGAGTGTTAGCTGTCCGATGGTCACATTCACAGAAAAGCTGCAATTACTGTTCTGTGATTATACAGAACATGAGACACATTTTTATTCAGTGGGATAGACATTTAGATAGTGTGATTTTGAAAATGTCTTCGATGGCTCCACACCCTACTCCTCTTTGTGAAAGAGCTGTTTCAGTGAAAGTTTGATGATAATGTAACTTGAGACACAGCACAATGTTGCAGACAACTGGTTGTCTTCAACTTAGGTGTCTGGTTTTGCTGGAAAGTATTCCACGGCCAAAGCTAATCTGGGTTGCAATTTACAGACAACCTCTCATGGTTGTCATTATTAGTTATAGACTGCTTTAACAATTGTTAACATTCAAGCCAGTTATTTCCGGGGATGTGTGTCGAACTCAAGCGTCAACCATCCCACTTCCGAAACTGAAGCCCGACCAGGAAATGTTGTTACAGTTCCTCGACTGACCACTAGGTGCTTTCTTTCTCCAAAACAAAACAAATCCCAATTGGGGCAACCCGACTTGGAATCAGGCTGGGGCTTGAATCTGGGATCCAGGAGGAACAATACTGGTTCCGTCTTGGTCATGGACCACTGAGCTCTATACCCTCAGTACGGTCCTGCAGGAAGCATTGGCATTTGCTCAACCAGTACACATGTGTTTTGTGGATTTGGAGAAGGCATTTGACCATGTCCCTTGGGGTGTCCACCAGGGGATACTCCAGTAGTATGGGGTACAGGGTCCATTGCCACTGGCCCCCAATTCCCTGTGCATACATAAAACAGAGCATGAGTTCAGTTCACATTGCCAGTTGTAAGTCAGATACACTTCAAGTGAAAATTGGACTCCGTCAAGACTGCCTTCGGCACTGATTCTGTTCATAATTTTAATGGACAGAATTTCTAAGTGCAGCCAAGGAGCGGAGGGGTTCCGGTTACCTCTCTGCTGTTTGCAGTGATGTGGTCCTGTTGGCCGATTGCAACCATGTGTGAAGCGGCAGAAATGAGAATCAGCACAGTCAAATCTGAGGCCATGGTTTTAAGTCAGAAAAGGGTAGAGTGCCCTCTCCAGGTTAGGAGTTGGTGTTTAAGAGTGACAGAAGAATGAAGTAGGGCGTTCTTGTTGACAGATTGACAGGCGTTTTGGTTCAGCATCTGCAGTAATGCAGCCTTTGTACCGGTCTGTTGCAGTGAAGAGAGAGTTGAGGCAAAAGGCAAGGCTCTCTGTTTGCTGGTTGATTTGTTCCAACCTTCACCTGTTGTCACCACCTGTTGGCAGTGACTGGAAGAATGAGATCACGATACAAGTGGCTGAAATTAGTTTTCACCGTAGGATGGCTGAACTCTCCCTGAGAGATGAGTTTGGTCACCCAGGAGGGACCCGGGAGGGACTCGGGACGGACTCGGGAGGGACTCTGGAGGGACCTGGGACGGACTCGGGAGGGACTCTGGAGGGACCCGGGGAGGGACTCTGGAGGGACCTGGGAGGCACTCGGGAGGGACCCGGGAGGGACCCGGGAGGGACTTGGGACAGACTCGGGAGGGACTCTGGAGGGACCCGGGAGGGACTCGGGACGGACTCGGGAGGGACCCTTGAGGGCCTCTGGAGGGACCCAGGAGGGACTCTGGAGGGACCCGGGAGGGACTCGGGAGGGACCCGGGAGGGACCCGGGAGGGACTCTGAAGGGACTCAGGAGGGACTTGGGACAGACTCGGGAGGGACTCTGGAGGGACCCGGGAGGGACTCTGAAGGGACTCAGGAGGGACTCGGGACGGACTCGGGAGGGACCCTTGAGGGCCTCTGGAGGGACCCAGGAGGGACTCTGGAGGGACCCGGGAGGGACTCGGGAGGGACTCGGGAGGGACCCGGGCGAGTCACTGCTCCTCCACAATGAGAGAAGCCAGTTGAGGTGGCTCAGGCACCTGGTGGGAATGCCCCCTGGATGTCTCCTTCAACTGTTGTCCCGGGCATGTCCCACTGGTAGAAGGCTCTGGGGCAGACCCAGGACCCACTGAAGAGATGCAATCTCTTGGCTGGCCTGGGAATGCCTGGTTGTTCCCCCAGAGGAGCTAGAGGAGGTAGCTGGGGATAGGAAGGTCCAGGCCTCTGCTGCTGCCCTTGAAACCCAAATTTGGAAAAGTGGAAACTGATGGATGGATGGATGGTGAGGCACTGTAACCTCGCTTTACTTTAATTACTAATAATAATTGCTTCCATAACAAAACAATTACAATTATAGTATAAGACAAAATATAGTTATAACAATACAATATATTACATATAACAAAATAATATTACAATACAACTTTTTAAGTTTTGGCATTAACCACAAGCGTCCATTTAACTACAGTTAACCCGTTTTGTAAGGTTCATGGTGAATTAAATTAAAAACAGAATTCACTCACTTCTCAGTTGTTTGGGCTGCTTCTTCCCACACACACTATCCAAGGCTGCTAGCATTAGCAATCGCTAGCAGGCAGAAATAAGCCCTTATTTTCAATAAATCTCTGAACAAATGATTCAATTTATTCAACTTTTCAAGCAACATAAAAAGCATTAACATCTGCAGTTAGCATACATTTAGGTGGCTATTTACTGAGCTGTGGTAAGAACAGAAGAGGCATGCACATTGAGCTAGCAGTAGCTTCATAGCTACCTGCGCAACACTGGCCCCCTAACGCCTGCTTATGGAACTGAACTTTACATAAAAATCAGTGATTAAGCTCAAATTTGTGACAAAAAGAAAATATATTGTGTTGAATTCTGCTTAATTACCACTGCCAAGTGCACATTTAGTAGTGTTGCATGTTTTAAGTTTTGCTTTTCTTAAGTTTTAATTTCATCCTCCATGTTGTTTTTCAGTCAAAAAAAGCGTTTTCTTCTTCTTACGTTTGAGCCTTGGAGCAGATTTGTCTGTAAGTACAGATGGGAAATATTGTACAATAATGGTTTTTATAGAGAAATAGTTCTGGAGCAGGAAATATAGTTCCATTGTCAGATAAATCAACACATGCTGATGAGCTGTAACTCTGAGCTGTAACTAAGTGAGGGGAGTGTGGGTTTGAGGCCTATATAAAGATAATGGTTGTTTCATTCAGATGTGTCATGGTTTTGGTCAGCCATGGCAGTCTCAGTGTTTTGTGTCAAGTTGGCATCACTCCCTGTCTCTTGTCTGCTGTTTCCTTTTTTACTTTGAAGGTCTGTCTTGCCTCTATTGTTTTCTGCTTTTCTTCCTTCCCCTCGTTACCTTGATTCCCTGCACCTGCCTCTCATTTGTTCCTCTGTCTATTTGAGTCTTGTCAACTCCCCGTCTGTGCTGGTCCATTGTCTTGCGTTTTCTTGCGGCCCTGTGAGTTCTTTCTGCTGGGTTTGTCTCTTGTTTTTCCTGCATGTTCCCCTGACTGGATACCTGCCCGGATTACCTTGTGGATTTAAGTTTAGTTTTGATTTTTGTGTGTGTTTTTTGTTAATAAATCCTTCCTTTTTTGCTAACTCCTGCTCTTGGGTTCTTCATCCTACCTCAAAACATGACAATATGCCTGTTTTACCACAATTGTGGTTATGAAGCTGCACAGTTACAGTGCCTTGCGAAAGTATTCGGCCCCCTTGATCTTTTCAAACTTTTTTAACAAATAAAATACTGGAAAGTGGGGCGTGTAATATTATTGGTCCCCTTTACTTTCAGAGCAGCAAACTGAGTCCAGAAGTTCAGTGAGGATCTCTGAATGATCCAATGTTGTCCTGAATGACTGATGATGATCAATAGAATCCACCTGTGTGGAATCAAGTCTCCGTATAAATGCACCTGCTCTGTGATAGTCTCAGGGTTCTGGTTAAAGCTCAGAGAGCATCATGAAGACCAAGGAACACACCAGGCAGGTCCCAGATACTGTTGTGGAGAAGTTTAAAGCTGGATGTGGATACAAAAAGATTTCCCAAGCTTTAAACATCTCAAGGAGCTCTGAGCAAGCAATCAGACTGAAATGGAAGGAGTATCAGACCACTGCAGGTCTACCAAGACCCGGCCGTCCCTCTAAACTTTCATCTGGAACTAGGAGAAGACTGATCAGAGATGCAGCCAAGAGGCCCATGATCACTCTGGATGAACTGATCTACAGCTGAGGTGGGACAGTCTGTCCAGAGGACAACAATCAGTCCTACGCTGTACAAATCTGGCCTTTATGGAAGAGTGGCAAGAAGAAAGACATTTCTCAAAGAGATCCATAAAAAGTCACATTTAAAGTTTGCCACAAGCCACCTGGAGACTCACCAAACATGTGGAAGAAGGAGCTCTGGTCAGATGAAACCAAAATCAGACCTTTTGGCCACAATACAAAACGATATGTTTGGAATAAAAGCAACACTGCTCATCACCCTGAACACACCATCCCCACTGTCAAACATGGTGGTGGCAGCATCATGGTCTGGGCCTGCTTTTCTTCAGCAGGGACAAGTATGAGCCCTTTTGCATGCAAAAGGGCTCAACTTTACACCTCAGCAACTGATGCAGAATGACAGTTTGACAATAACAGACGGTAAGCTGTAACAGACCAAACACTTCATCTGCTTCTCTTCTTACACTGATGCACCCAAAAAAAAAGGGTTTGAATTTGACTTTTTATAAAACAAAATTAGTTTCAGTTTCTCTGACAAGGAAGATTTATATAGTAAAACCTGAACAGCAGACATTAAATAATTATAACTGAACAATTTCTTTGAGTTAAAAATAAAATTCTGATGCAAACCCACAGTCATTTGGTTGCACAGCTTTCCAGACGGTATCCAAGCCCTCCTGCATGTCCGGGTCACCACACAGGTTCAGCCATGGTCTCGACTGAAGAAACACATTTAGTTCTGCTTTCTGAATTTGAATCCACAGTTTCTGGAAGACAAATCTAGATTGTGAAACAAAACTCTTAAAAAAAGAAAAAAGGGTTATAACAAAGTAACAATCAATTTGTCTGTCACCTGTATAAGTAGTACAGTTTGTTGAGCACCCCCCCCCCCCCCCCCCCCCCCCCGATCATGGTGGGGTGTTTTAAAACTCTTGGTATAACCTCACAAAAGCAAAACTTCCCCATGCTCTGATGTTCATCACTTCCACTGAAATTCTGTCCTGCATCTTGGAGATTTGCAAATAGCTCCATCCAGAACATGGGAATTAGAAAAATTAGATAAAGGTAAAAGGAGAGTTGAAAGTAATAATGAAATTTTTGAGCAACATCAAAACTTCTTACCTTGCTTTTCTGACTGTAGACCACCACGAACCAATCCTCTGTTTTGTTCATGACCAATACATATTACTTGACCACTGAATAGTGATGATTGGGCCATCTTCTGTGACAAAATCAGTTTTTAGTCTCATAAATTGTGGTCAGTCATTTGTTGATCCACATTTTAGCTACAATATTTTATGGTCATCAATACAATAGAATAGTCCTTTATTGTCATTGTAACAAGTACAACAAAATTTAAAAAGTGCCAGTCACTGCAACATTAAAAACATCAACTACGGTAATAAATACCGGTGCTACATAAATAAATAAATACACAGTCAAACATCCCCTTCCCGCTCAATCTTTGATAAAACTGTGATTCTTCGTTCCTCTGATTTTCATTCTCATGTTAACGTAGTTGTCCTAATAACAAATCTTTAAATGCAAATAACTTAGTGAGGGAGAGCCTTCTGTTAATGGTTAAAAATGAACACAGAAATCAGGTTTGTGCACATACAAAGACTAAAACATAAATGAGATTTAAAAAAAAGCAAACCAGACACATACACAACTTTTAAAATCTGGAAGAAAACACAGTTGTGTGCTTGTAATATCTAGTGCTAGTAATAAGTGTACACACCATACTGGCCTCATTAGGTGAGATTATATATCTAATTGCTTTTGAGTATTCTGGTTGTCTTAGTCCTGTTTTATTTCTTTGTCTGAGTTTTCTTGATGCTGTCATATTACGAATTGAGTGGAGTCTAATTTTGTGGAAGAAGCTCATATATTTTCTTCTGCCATTTAAACAGAGACAGAGACATTTGGGCCATATTTCAACAGTCAAAATTACCAAATGAAGCACATGAAAATCATTGTCTTTGTTGGCATTTCTTCCAAGAAAATATCAAAAGAGCCTGTGGAGTTTTAACTTTACATAAGCAGCTGCAATAGTAACGTGTTAATGTAAAAATGTAGAATGAAGAAGGAAGGAAGAGAAGCACCTGCTACAAGCTTCCTTTTATACTCGTGTGACTAACATAAAGATGCTGGATCCAAACAGAGAAGAACACTGAAGTGGGTGGCTTAGAGGTCAGAACCTGGTCAGGACCCTGTCAGGTTGAAGAGTGGTCCTTTGAGTTCAAGTGGATCATCAAGAAGTGACCAGGAACAATAAAGCTTGAAAGCATACACACTCCTGAAAAAATGTCCACCAACCTCTCTCCAAGCTTAACTACTGAAACCTTATTTACCAAGACAAGACCACCTGTCAGTGTTGGACCAGCACCTTCACTAGAAAACCGTGTCCAGATCAGGCCTGGGTGTTAGCCTGCAGCGCTCAGTCATAGTTGATGGATAGCTGTTGCTAAGTACATCCTGAAATCAAGAACGTTTGAACATGATGGAAAATTAAAATATCCTTTTTTAAATTGCAGGTCCTAAATTGACTTTTCCTGTCACTGCAGACGGTATAAATCTTGATATTTATAATATTTATCATGAACTTAATGTTTGTACGTTAAAATGTATTTTGTGTATTTCTACAGTGCAAGTAAAGAGGCGAAAGAAACAAAAATATTGAATCTGAAAATCTAAGTGATGTCAAAAACTAGTGATGTCACCGGGTGACTGTAAAATCACTGAAACGTTGAAAAATCCAGTTTCTCAAAGCAATATGAGAAAGCGTTTGCATTGCTCTTGTGGCATGTTACTGTGATTAACATGCCACAAATTTTGCACAAATAACGCACAAATTTCCCCATCGTGGGATCAGTAAAGTGCTATCTTATCTTATCTTATCTAATTTCTTGGTTTCATTTGCCAATACTTAGACTTTCTGCAAATATGCTATCACACTCATGTCTAACGGGCATGTGTCTACTGAAACTTGTATTTTCTGTCAGGGTTCATGTCAAGCAGTGTAGATTATATCGTTCAAAGCAAATTTCACATTGTGTATGGTGGTTGTAAGGTTTGTAAAGTAAACTGAGTTGTCTATATTTTCTTTGACCAGTAGCTTTACACCTGTGGAAATGTCTATGTACTTAACATTTGCAAACCATGAATAGGGTTGGGAATCAAGAACCGGTTCCTGTAGAGAACCGGTTCCGTGTGTTTCAGTTCCATGGAACACAATTACGCAACTTACACGCACAGTCAATTCCAGGAAAGCTCTTACGTGATTAAGTTAGGTTGGTTTAGCACGCGCATTGGAGTTGTAAACAATAATGGCGCCCACCAGGTTCAAACGCTCCAAAGTTTGGCTTCACTTCACCAAAGAAAGATGGCAACAAGGCAACTAGCAGTCATTGTAAAGTGGAGATAACAGCGTCGGGAGGGAACACGACTAACACGCAGAGAAACATTTGAACACACAACATGCTAACGAGTGTCGTGTTTTTGACGCTTCGGACTGATGGATCTCAACCCAGCAGCAGTAGCCAAGCTAAGATCACCTCTGGTAACTCTGGTTAGTAGCTATCCCACTGCCTATGTGCTTCTTTGTAAAAACATGCTATAACATTAGCGCTATGCTATTAAACGAATGCCTTCTGCATTACATTTAGAAGATGACCGTGACGAGAGAGAGAGTCTGGCTGGTTCAGAGGCTGGAAGACATGATTATTTTTCTGCAAAAGAATTGTTAATTCTTCATAGTATTTGCAGATTTGTACTATGCACTGTTCCGTTGTATTTGATAGTATTTATCTTTCTTTATTATTATTTTTGAGTGCTTAGTGAGCTCAAATATCCTTTTAAAAGGGAGATGTTTTTTATTTCTATTAGGAAAAATCTGTTAGTAAAATGTTACACATTCTTGTGTATTTGCACAGTTACATATTACAACAGTTAATACATTATCCAGGCTTTGGGCCTCTTTTGACCTCGCTGTTGAGTTTGTAAGGTCGTGACTTCTAAATAAAAAAAAAATTGATGCTAATTAAACTGTTGGTTCTCCTTTTTCCCCAAATTAGAATCGATAAGAAAATCGACAAAGAATCGAATTGTTAAACAGTATCAATAATGGAATCGGAATCGGAAAAATCTTATCAATTCCCATCCCTAACCCATATGAGCCAGGTCCTGCTCAAGGTTTCTTCCTCTTAAAGTGGAGTTATTTCTTGCCACTGTTTGGCTTAAAGGTTTTTTTCT
Organism: Hirundichthys speculiger; assembly: GCA_018398805.1. Lineage (NCBI taxonomy): Eukaryota > Metazoa > Chordata > Actinopteri > Beloniformes > Exocoetidae > Hirundichthys > Hirundichthys speculiger. The sequence goes on along the minus strand of JAGFBZ010002273.1, from coordinate 33,867 downwards.
CCCACTGTGGGAGTTTTTGACCTGCCATTATCCTGATTTGGATTTAATATTATAATCTTAAAGTGTAAAGTGTCTAGAGACAATTGACATTGTAACAGATGCTATACAAATAAAATTGAATTGAATTGAATTGAATTGAATTGAATTGAATTGAATTGAACCCGGTAATTGCTTGTTAGATAAATCCTAAAAAGGCTTAAATAGAGGCAACTGGAGTTCCTTTTCTTGGTTCTTGAAGATATTTCACCCTCCATCAAGAAGGTTTCTTCAGTTTAATATGAGTTTTAAGCTTAAAAGCTGTTGAAATTGTGTGCAACTCAATAAGAATCCCATCACTCCTGTGGGTTGTTAATTCTGTTGTCCATGGTAAATATTTGATCTGGCTTTGGTTACATGGAATGGTTGTGATACCACCTGGGTGGGAGATTGAAAGCTGTATTGTAAGTGTTGGATAGGTGAAATCTGAGTGCACCCACTTTATTATTATTTTTATCCGTGTAACAAAGATGTTCTCTTTTACTCCCCAAACAATCGGTCCAAAACATTTTGGACCGATTGTTTGGGGAGTATTTTACATTGTGGTCATGAAGACCTTTGAGCTTTGAACCCTCTCCTGGACCCCCTGCAGTTCACCTACAGAGCCAACAGGTCTGTAGACGACGCTGTCAACCTGGCCCTCCACTTCATCCTCCAGCACCTGGACTCCTCAGGAACCTACGCCAGGATCCTGTCTGTGGATTTCAGCTCTGCTTTTAACACCATCATCCCTTCTCTGCTACAGGAGAAGCTCTCCCAGCTGAGCGTACCTGACTCCACCTGCAGGTGGATCACAGACTTCCTGTCTGACAGGAAACAGTATGTGAAGCTGGGAAAACACATCTCTAACCCACGGACCTTCAGTACTGGACCCCCCAGGGCTGTGTTCTTTCTCCTCTGCTCTTCTCCCTGTACACTAACAGCTGCACCTCCAGTCACCAGTCCATCAAACTCCTGAAGTTTGCAGATGACACCACCCTCATCGGACTCATCTCTGATGGTGACGAGTCCACCTACAGGTGGGAGGTTGACCACCTGGTGACCTGGTGCAGCCAGAACAGCCTTGAGCTCAACGTTTCTAAAGACAGTGGAGATGGTTGTGGACTATAGGAAGAACTCAGCCCCACCTGCCCCCATCACCCTCTGGGACTCCACCATCGACACTGTGGAGTCTTTTTGCTTCCTGGGAACTGTCATCTCCCAGGACCTTCAGTGGGAGCTGAACATCAGCTCCCTCATCCAGAAAGCACAGCAGAGGATGTATCTTCCTGAGGCAGCTGCAGAAATTCAGTCTGCCGAAGACAATGATGGTGCAGTTCTGACTCAGCCATCATTGAGTCCATCCTCACCTCCTCCATCACCATCTGGTCTGCTGCTGCCACCACCAAGGACAAGAGCAGACCTGGACTCCTCCAGGACCCTGGACCTGGACTCCTCCAGGACCCTGAGGACCTGGACCTGGACTCCTCCAGGACCCTGAGGACCTGGACCTGGACTCCTCCAGGACCCTGAGGCCTGGACCTGGACTCCTCCAGGACCCTGAGGACCTGGACCTGGACTCCTCCAGGACCCTGAGACCTGGACCTGGACTCCTCCAGGACCCTGAGACCTGGACCTGGACTCCTCCAGGACCCTGAGACCTGGACCTGGACTCCTCCAGGACTCTGAGGCCTGCAGGAAAGATTGTGGCTGATCCCTCCCCCCGGACACCAACTCTTTGAGTCACTCCCCTCTGGCAGGAGGCTGCGGACCATCAAGACCAAAACCTCACGCCACAAGAACAGTTTTTTCCCGTCTGCTGTCAGCCTTATCAATAAGACCTGGAACCCCCCGACACCCCCCCACTCTCCACCTCTGACTCTGACACTGCTGTCACATTGACAGAACTCAGAACACTATGGGCCTGATTTACTAAAGGTTTGCGTGCGTAAAAACGTGTGCAAACTTGACATCACCCGCAAACCAATGTGCAAGCTGATCTACTAACAGCGTGCAAAGAGGACTGCGCCTCTCAAATGAGCAAAATAGCACACGCTGTTCATTTAGTACTTTTGCCCTGATGAATAATCAATATGGGGCGTACCCGCCAGAAAGCGCTAAATACTGGGAGGGGAAAATGCAAATAGGTTCCATTTACCACACGCAATGAGATTTACCAACCCTGAAAGTAATTGCGGGGATTGTGATTGCGTCTGTATTTAATACGTTCGAAAGGAAGGTGCTAATCTGCCCAGCATTACGCACCGATGGCTGCTGTTATTGTGGCAAGGAGGCGACATCGCCAAAATCAAAGAATACGCAGAGAGAGAGTCTTTCGGACTCGTGTAAATTTGTTTGGAATGAATGAAAACCAGATAGTTGAAACTTAAGGGCTGATTTGGAGCCGGTCACAAGCACATGCAAAAGGAGAAGAAATATTTATTTGAATGTTAAATCGAGTATTATTCAGCAAAAGGTTGCCACAGGAGGCACATTCATTTTTTTATTTGTGATAATAAATAAATCACGTGTTTTCATGGAGAAAAAAGTGTTTCTTATTGTGCGCCTACCTTGTTCTGCAGTTGGCTCTAGCGTGTCAGACCCCAGTATCCCAGTTATCTGCTCCTCCAGAAGGTGAGCTGCACCTGCTGCTCAATGCTGGTTAGAGGCATCTCTTCCGCAGGCCCTCCACCTGTCTTGTTTGCCGAAGTTTTATTAAAGGCCACTTTTTCTTTAGTTCTTCACCTTATATCTTACCACCTTCTTTTAACCTCATCTGCCGTTCTTTTTGTCTTACCAACTGCATTTATTCTATCGCAGATTTTCTCCCATATTGCGTTTCTTTTGGTAATGTTTAAATTTCTTTGCTGTAGTTCATGAATGTGTTTATTTGCCTCTTCCACTAATATCTCTAACTCCAACTCGTCAAATTTCATTTTGCGCTTGCGTCTATCCTGCTTTCCATCCAGACTCTCCATGGCGCAAACCGTAAGACACGCAACACCTCATTTAAATACTGCGGTTTGCACCCGTTATCAACTGCGCGAGCATTCTTAGTTGATCACCCGCAAAACACACAACAACAGCACGCGCAAACTTTTTCAGTGCACACGCAATTTAGTACTCTTTATTTAGGATCTTAGTAAATCAGGCCCTATGTGTTACATTAACGCTCACTCTGGACTACCTGTTCATTTGCACATTTTCATGATACATCACTCTTGGTCGCTCTGCCCTTAATTCAAAAAACAGCTTGTGTATATATATTTATATTGTAATATTTTTAGTTTACATTGTTTTTTATATTTTTCTATTATTTGCATGCACCATCATCACCACAACAAATTCCTCGTATGTGTAAAATCGTACCTGGCAATAAAATTGATCCTGATTCTGATTCTGATTTTTTTTCTCATAAAAGTCTCTTGTCCTTGAGACAACAACAGTAACATACTTATGGAGTCCCTTTCAAGTCCAAGAACCACTCATGGCACTTTTACAACGAGAAGCAGCTTCCTCTCCCAGTCTGCTCTCACACACACAACATTTATGAGAGTGATTTATTTATTAGACTGAATTATTCTGATAATTACTCCTTTAAATGAGTTAATGTGCATGTAGCTTAGGTGGGAGCTAATGTAGATGTCAGTAATCCATCCTTGGATTTCTACAGCTTTCTTGCCAGTTATGTACTATACTCCAACCTATACAAGGTTCTGTGTCAGTATGACCAAATGTGCATTTACAGGTATTTCAGTGTGTCTCATTTTTAGCTGGTTTGCACACAGCACATGTAGGTGTGAGCAGATGTAGAATTCTGAAATAACAGAAGGGGCATTTATCACATCAGAGAGCAGGTACCTTTTCATCAGAATAGGACTCACAGCTCTGGTGAGCCTTTAACTCTCAATAGTGTCATCATGCTCTTCAAGTTTCACTAATGTGACTGTTTACATTTGCAATGAAGTTCTTCATTACATCCATGAGAAAGAGCTTCCACTGATCTGCATATTGTAAGATGTATGAACAGACACATGTATTGTATTTTTTATGTTCTGATGCCTTATGTGCTTTGATATGTGCCAGTCAGCTATCCTGTAAGTATGCTGTAAAGGAAGGATTCAGTTGGTTTTGTTACTGAGAAGGAGCCCCAGTTTTATTTTTAACTAGGCTACCCGTGCAGATTATCATATTTTGGAGAAACTTCTGAATTAATTCAATTCAATTCAATTTTATTTATATAGCGTCTGTTACAATGACAATTGTCTCTAGGCGCTTTACAGAGACCCCCGAGCAAATATCAATAACTAAGATTATATCATGAAATCCAATCAATGATAATGGAGGTAAAAAACTCCCACGTAGGGAGAAAAAAAAAAAAAACCTTTATACCAAACAGTGGCAAGGAAAAACTCCACTTTAAGAGGAAGAAACCTTGAGCAGGACCTGGATCATATGGGGGGACCTTCCTGATGAAGGCCAGCCGGGTAGAGAAAGAAAAAGAGGGAGACAGGACAGAGAGAGGATGTAGGACAGAGAGACGGAGGGACAGAAAGAGGATGGAGGACAGAAGAGAGAGAGAGAGAGCACACAAGTGACTAAATACAATGACCATATAAACATAAACAGATGGAGGCAGCAGCACTGGGATGAGATGGCCAGAGGACCAGGTCGCCGATCACCACGCCAGTCGGTACCCAAACACAAGTGGAGGAGAACCCCGGGATGGACAGAGGATGGAACTGCAAGTCAGCATGAAACCATTACACTTTGAAGCAGTGTTTTGAAGAGACATAGATTTGAAATGTCAGTTTTGAGCATCAATTTCAGAAATAGACTGCCAAATGTGAGACATTTAATATGTCTTTTTTTGGACTGTGAATGTGACACTTTGTTGATCTGCATCTAACAACTGCCTCAAATCTCTTTCTTCATAACAGCAATCCTGACAGATAGTGTAGAGAAGCTGGAGGCTGCGTTACTCCCCCCCCCCCACATATGTCCTGTCCCTGTCCCCACACACTTTAATAGGGTGATGTCCAGCATTGCTGAACTGAATTATGGGTTCCATGGCAGCTTATCTTCTGTCAAAAGTTGGGGAATTTCCAACTTTTCATACTTCCATGTAAGTGTCAGCCAATCAAAATGTGGCCATGAAGTTGGAGCTGACCAATCACACGTGGGTTATTTGTGTAGTGAGCTGGAAGAAATAGGATTATAATTTTAACTATCAAATATAATAGATGTGAACAGATTTGTGTTCATGTTAACTCACAGACCAGACGCAGAGCTTAAATTCTACTGCATGTTATCAGCTTTTTAAAGCCAGTTAATGATTGACATGCTTGAGCACTGAGATGGCTGAAACACACAGTGAAAGCCTGAAGTTTATTTATAGCTTTGAACCTTTATGATGTTGTCGTTCAGGTTCCCGGCAGCCAACAATAAATATTGATAATGAGTTAACACTGAACTGGTTCTCAGCCACAAAGATGACATGTTGATTTACTTGGGTTTTTATAATTTGTTCATTTATTTTACAATTTTCTTATGCTTTTTTTACCTTTAAAAAGCAGAATTGTATCCTCTATGGATATATGCAGAATCCTTCTGTATGTATTTTTCATATTTGGACTTGAGATAAATGCTCTCTGCCTATGTGTCTTCAGGTGATCTGTTATATGAATGAATAAATAAATAAATAATATACATAATTGGACATGAAATTAATAATAAAAATATGTCTCACGTGCCCATTTCCCAATGTTAACAACATCAGTACGGGGTCAGCGTAAGGTCAACGTGACTGCCCAATTAGCTGACGTCGTAATATCATTTAACCGCTGGAATTTTATTTCACAGATAGCAAAGAGAACTTTTTAGCAGCATCATGGATGGTTTTCTAAAAAGAAAAGCCCCACAGGAACAGAACATCACAGAGGAGCCGACTTCTTCATCAAGCCTTCATCCACCAGCTCTGAATCTGCTCCATAGGTACCAAAGCTAGCTGCTCGCGATAAGGCTAAAAACAGGCGATACAAGGATGATGGATGGAAGCAAGCACATCACGGATGAAGAAAAGCTTTCCTGCTGAGGCCTACTCTGGTTGCAGTTTATCCTGTTCAGGTTATTTAAACTAAAATAACGGGACGTATGCATTTACAGTCGGAGCTTTGGATTATATTTTACTCTGGGGTGTCGTGAGATTTTAATCACTTTTGAAAGGTGTCGTGATTGAACAAGGTTGAGAAAGGCTGGTGTATAAGCAGAATGAAAAGTGAATGAACTGAATGCACTGCCACATAGCTACAGGTTCCCTGGTTTAAAACCAAGCTTGGTTCTTTCTGTGTGGACTTTAATGAGTGGCAGCAGTGAGTGTATATGGTTGTTTATCTCTGTGATACACTGGTGACCAGATTAACACTACCTCTGGTTTAAGATCTGTCCTGGGACCTTGAACAGGATGAAACAGATAAAGAAAATTTGTGGATAAATTGAAGGAGCAGCCCAACTCTGCCCTGATTAGGACCAGGGCTTGTCATTTTTATCAACTACGTCAGATAGCAAAGGTGAAACCTATTTTATCAAGACCTGACCTACAGAAATTAATCCATGCTTTTATCACAACTCGTCTTGATTACTGTAATTCCTTGTACAGGAAGGAATTAGCCAGGCTTCTCTTGCCCGTCTGCAGCTTGTGCAGAACTCTGCTGCACGCCTGCTAACCCAGACCCGTAGGCGTGAGCACATCACTCCCATCCTGGCTTCCCTACACTGGCTCCCTGTGCACTACAGAATCAATTTTAAGCTTCTGTATTTTGTTTTAAATGCCTGAACAACCTTGCTCCTCCATATCTCTCCAGTCTGCTTCAGCCTTACTGCCCACCTCGATCCCTAAGATCGGCCGATCAGCTGTTGCTGACAGTCCCTAAAACAAGGCTGAAGCTCAGAGGAGACAGATCATTTGCTGCTGCGGCTCCAAAGCTTTGGAACGAGTTGCCTCTGAAAGTTAGACAGGCTTCCTCGCTTCCGGTTTTTAAATCTCTTTTAAAAACATATTTATTTTCCTTGGCTTTTAACACTTCCTAATCTTAATCTTAATACATCTGTGTCTGTTTTCTGTTTTTAAGTGTTTTATATTTGTTTGACTTTTTACTTTTTATTTATTCCTTTTTTTAACTTTTATGTCTTAACAATTTTTTTATGTTTTAATGTACAGCACTTTGGCTGCCCCTGTGGTTATTTAAATGTGCTATACAAATAAAGTTGTATTGTATTGTATTGTATCTATTAGAGGGCTGGTTAATATGCTACAGTGACAACATGATGCCTTTCTAGTCTGGAACCACTCAAGGAGCTCGTACAATGTCAGGAAGAACTTGCAGAATCTGCACAGAAAAGCCCAGCTCAACCAAAATCCACCTGAACCTTCCTGAAGGTGCAGTGAAGTAACAGTGCTGGCTGCTGAGCTGCTGAGCTGCATATATATATATATATATATATATATATATATATATAGCATATATATATAGTGTAGCAGCACAGAGATCATCTCTGAGTGCTAATCTGCTTCACCTGTGTTGATGGCCTCTCAGTGGATGGGGCGGGTTATTTAAGCTGCAGCTCTTCCCTCAGTTGCCAGAATGCGCATGCAGCTGCGCCACTTCCGGGTGTGAGAATTTGGCCCTGCTGGTAACAAGCGACTGCCTGTTTACCCCTGGATCTGGGGTGTGTGCGCCCTGCTCCTCGCTGGTTGCGGTAGGTTTTGCTTCTCTCTCTCCGTGTATGTATAATTACCTGGCTGACGCTCATGTGGTCACAGGTAAACGCTAAGGTGTGCGGCGTTTTTCACTCTTCCCCTCCCTCGGTGCATGTAACTCGTCATCGGCAGGTATGTAGAAGAGCAAACTAATCGATATCTTTTACCAGCAAGCGATCAGTGTCTCTCCTTCTATTTTTATAAGCTTGATTGGATTGACTGTGTGGAGCAACGGCACAAATTGACTGGAGCCGCTGCTGTTTTGTCTCCCTCCAACTTATCATCTGCTCATTTTCAACGCGGCAACGCGCAGGCAATTAAACAGACTGTATGGACCCCGCTTGATGTCCGGTGCGCGGCGGGCCGCTGCCAAGCTGGTTTGGCTGGTGGTTTATGTTCTGCCTTGGTGGAACTGATGTCTTGTCTTTATGATTAACCTGTATTTTCTTTTGGTTGTCTTGTGTTAATTTGAACATTTTTTTCTTTTTTTTGTATTGTATTTTTCTTTTGCAATTTGTGCCTTTGACTTGTGTGTTTCTTTTGCAGTTGCTGAGGTCTGGTGGTGGTGCTGGTGATCCTGGTGATGGCCCCCTTTTTCATTTGTTTGCATGGTTGTGGTTTGATTTTTTTCCTTAAGTGTGTCACAGGTGATCCTGTTTAGTTGGTGGACCCTCCCCCCCCCCCCTTCACTAGCCCATGTCCAACCGGTAGGCCTCAGTTACTGATTAGGTTTCTTTCTTTATTTTTGGTTCAGTGTTCTTGTTTGACCTGTGTTTTTTTTTTTTTTTTTTTTTTTTTTTTTTAAAGAATTATTTTTAAAGATTTGTATAAAATAAAGTATTTTAACCACAACTCACGTCTCAGCCCCTTTGTAAGTAAAGTGGACCTGTGTGCCCTCCAGTGTTGGGGGAAATAATTCTCTGGGTGAAATTCCCAGGGTGGCGTTGTCAGCAATTAAACATTCAGTTATCATACAACCCCCTGTGTGATACTCTGCTGCCACAAACTTGCCGTTGTCAGCAGGATTTGCTAAAAAGAAAAATAACGGGCTGAGACGTGCGTTTCCTTGTTTTGTTACTTTGTTTGGGTTTTTCTTGTGTTAAAGTTGTTTGGGTTATTTTTGCAGATTGGAGAGCGTGGAGACAAAACAGCAGTGGTTTCCAGGAGATTCCTGCAACGGCTTTTGGAAAGAACTTATAGTATTGCAGGTTTGGTTTTTCACTGTGCCTTTGCTTCAGATGAATGCCGTAGTCATGGAGGAGAGATACAGGAACTTAGGGATCGGGTTGCCCAGTTAAAAAGCTGACAATGAGCAATTGCGACAGGGACAGGTGTCCAAGTACCTCTCCATCTACTCTGCAGAGCCCCCTATGGCCCCTCCATGTTAGTGTCCTGTAACAGAGACCTAATTTTTGTCCCTAGAGATAGGAAGTGTCCCGTCTTTAGGGGGAGGTCGGGTATAGAACTGGGTGAATGGATCGAGGAGGTGCAAGCTTGTATAAGAGATGAGAGAGTATCGCTCTAGCGCAGAGAGAGAGAGAGAGAGAGAGAGAGAATCCGGATAGCATACTAGCCATTTTAAAGGAGTTATATGGGTGCTCAGACTCTGTCGCTTTGCAGGAAGCTTTCTTCTCCCGAAAGCAGGAAGAGGGAGAGAGTCTTTTGGAATTTTCCTTCGCCCTGAGAGGCCTCATGGAGAAGGTGGAGCAGCATGCACCTGCTGCCATGCCTAATGCCGAGTCTCTTCTGAGGGACCAGTTTGTTGAACATGTGCTCAACAGCTCCCTGCGCCATGAGTTGAAGCAGTTGGTGCGTAGGAAGCCTAATTCCTCTGTTGGATGTTAGAACAGAGGCCATCCAGTGGGAACGTGAAGGTTTACCTGGTGGTGTGAGAGGCCGTAGTCACTCAGTTCCCTCTGTCAGGTGTTCAGTATGGGTGGCAAGGTGGCCCGTTAATGTCTATCCCTCGTGCTCAGTGTCTGAGGTGAGTGAATGAAGGAAATGTTGAAGCGTCAGCAAGAGCAGCTTAATCAGCTCACTGAAAGCATTGCTCGGCTGCAGAATCCCCAATTAAGCCGTCCACCTCGTACTGGCCCCATAATATGTCTTCGCTGTAATCAACCTGGTCACATTGCGTGAAATTATGATGGGGTGCGTGCTCCTCGTTCACAAGTTAACACTCAACCTCCGTCCAATTCTGGGAGGCTGTCTCATGTGGTTCCAGTGCCGGAAAACTAGCACCCACCGCATTGTTGAGCCACAGTTTGGGTGGGGCCGTGCTTGGCTCATCAGAGGTTTCAAGTAACCTGAAGGCCTCTAAACTGATTTCTTCTTGTCCCCATTAGGATGTGGACATGGATGCTGTTAAGGTCCCTTGTTTAGTAGATACTGGGTCCATGGTGTCTACAATTCCTGAGAGCTTTTTCCGCCAGCATTTTGAGCCATTGGGTTTGGAGCACCTCCAATCATGTCATTGGCTGGAGCTTAAAGCTGCCAACGGCCTGGCCATCCCTTTGTTGGCTACTTGGACTTGAGGTAGAAACTTTGTGGCAAAGTGATGCCGGTTGTGGAGTGTTGGTCGTGAGGGACCCTCCTGGTGGTGTACCAGCACAAGTCCCTGGTGTTTTGGTATGAACGTAATTCGTAAGTGTTACCGAGAGCTCTTCCTGCAACATGGAGTGGCTCTGTTTTTACAGCCTTGTGTCTTGGAGGCCCCTAAGCCTGTCGTGCAGGGACTGCAGCAATGTTGTCATGCCAGTAAGCGTGCAGGTCCAGATGGTCCAGGAAAAGTGAAGGTCCGGGGTAAGAAATCATGTCTGGTTCCTGGTGGCGTTATGAAGATCATAACTGCAACATGTTCTGAGCAGTACTCAGATTCCACTGTCCTCTTTGAGCCCGTGGATTCTGGTTTGCCTGCTGGGTTGCTTGCTTCCCCTGCTCTTGTCAGAGTTGTTAGAGGAACAGCCTACGTACCAGTTGTTAACGTAGGTTCATGTGATTGTGGTTGGATCCCCGCACAGTGGTGGGTGTGCTGTGGACTTTGTCCATGTGTCAGTCTCCCTGCTGGAGTTATGAGGTGCCTCAGGTGTGGCTACAATGTCCTCTCAGACAGTTGTCCCCTAGTGTACAGCAACAAGTAGAGGACATAGATCTGTCTTCCTTGTCTACTGACGAACAGGACCAGGTGAGGTCCCTGCTGAGACAATACACGCCTGTCTTTTCAACTCATGATGGAGATTTGGGTTGTACCAACCTAATCTCCCATGACATTCCTTTGGTTGATGAGGTTCCTGTTAGGCAATGCTATCGGCGAATTCCACTTCCGATATGAGGTGGTGAAGGAACATATCACAAACTATTGTCATCGCAGATCATTCGGGAGAGTAGTAGCCCTTATGCATCTCCCATTGTGTTGGCGAGAAAGAAAGATGGCACTATTCACATGTGCGTTGACTATAGACAGCTTAACAGCAAGACCCGGAAAGACGCTTTTCCTCTGCCACGAATAGAGGAGTCCCTGGATGCCCTGTCTGGGGCTTGTTGGTTCTCAACCCTGGGATCTGGCCAGTGGTTACAACCAAGTGCCAGTTTCTGAGGCTGATTGACCCAAAACAGCTTTTGTACACCATTTGGCTTGTTCGAATGGAACAGGATGCCCTTTGGGCTCTGCAACGCTCCTAGCACCTTCCAGAGGTTGATGCAGCGTATCTTTGGTGATCAGCAGTGCCAGTCATTGCTGTTATATCTGGATGATATTGTCGTGTATTCCTCATCTGTGGAGCAACATCTGGAATGACTGAAGGTGGTCCTAGGCCGCTTAAAACATGAGGGCCTCAAAGCTAAGCTCAGTAAGTGCTCTTTCTTTCAGAAAGAAGTGCGTTACTGGGGCCTTGTGATTTCAGGTGACGGTGTCTCTACAGACCCGGGTAAAATTGAGGTAGTCGCCAATTGGCCGACTCCCACTACAGTTTCAGAGTTGCGTTCTTTTCTCAGCTTTGCCAGTTACTATCTGCGTTTTGTGGAGGGTTTTCCCTCATTGGCAGGCCCCCTGCATGAGGTGGTAGCGGAATGTAGCCGCACTCAGGTTGTCAGGAAGTCCGACCGTGGGCTCATCTGGTGTTGGACTGACGAGTGTCAAAAGAGCTTTGAAGCACTTAAAACTAGGCTTACCACTGCACCAGTGCTGGCATATGCAGATTTTTCACTTCCGTTTATTCTGGAGGTTGATGCTAGCTATGGTGGTTTGGGAGCAGTGCTTAAGAACAGGCTGGGAAGGTGAGGCCAATAGCCTATGCTAGTCGGGGGCTGAAGCCCACTGAAAGGAACATGTCGAATTACAGCTCCATGAAACTTGAGTTCTTGGCCCTGAAGTGGGCTATGACGGAAAAATTTAGAGAGTATTTGTTGGGTAATAAGTGTATTGTCTACATAGACAACAAACCCCTTAGTCATCTGTCTTCTGCTAAATTGGCAGCCACCGAGCAGAGGTGGGCAGCCCAACTGGCCTCATTTGATTTTGAGATTAGTATTGGTCAGGCAGAAGAGTAACAGAACGCAGTACTCTCTTCGTCAAACACCTGGCTTCCAGGATGTGGAGGCTATGCTCCCAGGTACAGTGTACCTAAACCTTGCAACGAGCCCTGGCAGGGCGGAAAGGTGGTCACTCAGGCGGCAATTGTAGCCATGCGCAGCATACCCCTTAGGCTTCGTGCTCTTCAACAGGCTGACCCTGTTATCCGGGACATGTTCTTTTGGGGCAGAAGGCAGCGTCCTAGCCGTGAGGAGCGTGAACAACTGTCCCCGTCTACATTGGCCCTGCTTCGGCAATGGGACCGCCTGGTTGAGAAGGAAGGAGTTCTGTATCGCCAGGTGTTCCGCCCGGGATGGTGCTGAGGCCATATTCCAGCTGTTGTTGCCTCGTGTGCTTTGTAGTGAGGTTTTGCCTCAAGTTCACAAGGAGCACGGGCACCAGGGGGTGGAGCGAACATTGGTGCTCCTACGCTCTAGGTGTTACTGGCCTGGTATGTCTTCTGACGTGACCCAATGGTGTCAGACATGTGAGAGGTGTCAAGTGGCTAAAGACAACCACCTCAAAGCTAATAGCAGTATGGGGCATCTGTTGGCGTCACGTCCTAATGAGATTCTTGCTATCGATTATACCACTCTAGAGCCTACCCGAAATGGTGTTGAGAACGTCTTGGTAATGACGGACGTTTTTAGCAAGTACACGGTAGCCATCCCAACAAGGGATCAGCATGCGGCCACCGTTGCAAAGGTCTTGATGTCTGAGTGGTTCTATAAGTTTGGCATCCCCGCTCGAATACACTTCGATCAGGGCCGTAACTTTGAAAGCTTGCTTATGCAGCAGCTGTGTAATCTGTACGGCATTGTGAAATCGCGTACAACCCCTTATCATCCTGAGGGGAATGGTCAGTGCTAGCGGTTCAACCGCACACTGCACAACTTGTTGCGTACACTACCCACCTCTAGAAAGAGGGACTGGAACATGTGTTTACCTCATGTTCTTTATTGTTATAACACCACTCCGAATCAGACTACTGGACAGTCTCCTTTCTTCCTGATGTTTGGCCAGGAACCTAGGCTACCGGTAGACTTTCTCTTGGGGAGGGTTGAGAACCCTGTGAGGGGGTCTGTTCATGACTGGATTCAGGAGCATCAAGCTTGACTGCAGGTGGCTTTTGAAGGGGCACAGGGACGCTTGCTTCATGCTGCTGATCGTCTACGGCAAGCCCATGACCAGCATGTGAAAAGTCCCCCCCTTAGTGAAGGTCATTTAGTGTTTTTAGGTGACTTCAGTGCTCGAGGGACCCACAAGATCTGGGATCGGTGGGGTGAGGTAAAATATCGTGTGCTGAAAGCACCTGCTGAAAGGTGGTTCCGTGTATATGATTGGGCCAATTGATGATCTGACGAAAGTTAAACGGGTCCATCGTACCATGTTAAAGGCTGTGGTTGGCATGAATTCACCTAGGGTTGTCCATCCCCATGATTTTCCCCCTATAGAACAGCTAGCCTCTGAGAAGTGCTCACAGGAGTATGACTTGTTGGTTCTTGGGCAACAGCCTTCAGTTGCACCTTCCACAACTTTGGCCGCAGTGACTCCAACAGCACCCCAAAGGCCGGTCCCTACATCATCTGGGCATGACCTGTCTGTAGTTTTTCCTACTGGCACACCATCTTTGGCTGCTCCACCAAGCCATTGTCTTGGTTCTGACCCTGAGGCTGTACGCCGGACCTTACGGTCCACTGCTGGCCAGCACTCTAATGTGCATCATCTCCCAAGATCAGCTGGGAACATGGAGGCTGTTAACCCTTCTGGTTTGATGTCTAATGCTATGTCTGCTTGGTTTCGGCCTTGGGATTGATGGTTATGGGTGTTCCAATTTGTTCATCGTCGGGGCGATGATGCAAAAGTGGGGGGAGAAATGTAGCAGCACAGAGATCATCTCTGAGTGCTAATCTGCTTCACCTGTGTTGATGGCCTTTCAGTGGATGGGGCGGGTTATTTAAGCTGCAGCTCTTCCCTCAGTTGCCAGAATGCGCATGCAGCTGCGCCACTTCCGGGTGTGAGAATTTGACCCTGCTGGTAACAAGCGACTGTCTGTTTACCCCTGGATCTGGGGTGTGCGCCCTGCTCCTCGCTGGTTGCGGTAGGTTTTGCTTCTCTCTCTCCGTGTATGTATAATTATCTGGCTGACGCTCATGTGGTCACAGGTAAACGCTAAGGTGTGCGGCGTCTTTCACTCTTCCCCTCCGTCGGTGTATGTAGAAGAGCAAACTAATCGATATCTTTTACCAGCAAGCGATCAGTGTCTCTCCTTCTATTTTTATAAGCTTGATTGGATTGACTGTGTGGAGCAACGGCACAAATTGACTGGAGCCGCTGCTGTTTTGTCTCCCTCCAACTTATCATCTGCTCATTTTCAACGCGGCAACGCGCAGGCAATTAAACAGACTGTATGGACCCCGCTTGATGTCCGGTGCGCGGCGGGCCGCTGCCAAGCTGGTTTGGCTGGTGGTTTATGTTCTGCCTTGGTGGAACTGATGTCTTTCTTTATGATTAACCTATATTTTCTTTTGGTTGTTTTGTGTTAATTTGAACATTTTCTTTCTTTATTGTATTTTATTTTCTTTTGCAATTTGTGCCTTTGACTTGTGTTTCTTTTGCAGTTGCTGAGGTCCGGTGGTGGTGCTGGTGATCCTGGTGATGGCCCCCTTTTTCATTTGTTTGCATGGTTGTGGTTTGATTTCTTCCTTAAGTGTGTCACAGGTGATCCTGTTTAGTTGGTGGACCCTCCCCCCCCCTTCACTAGCCCATGTCCAACCGGTAGGCCTCAGTTACTGATTAGGTTTCTTTATTTTTGGTTCAGTGTTCTTGTTTGACCTGTGTTTTTAAAAGAATTATTTTTAAAGATTTGTATAAAAGTATTTTAACCACAACTCACGTCTCAGCCCCTTTGTAAGTAAAGTGGACCTGTGTGCCCTCCAGTGTTGGGGGGAAAATAATTATCTCTGGGTGAAATTCCCAGGGGGTGGCGTTGTCAGCAATTAAACATTCAGTTATCATACAACCCCCTGTGTGATACTCTGCTGCCACAATAGCATATATAGATATATATATATAGAAGATAGATATAGATATATATATATATATATAGTATAGATAGATATATAGATAGAGATATATATATATATATATATATATATATATATATATATATATAATATCTATACCCATTTCATCCTCTGAAGGGTCACGGGGATCTGCCGGAGCCTATCCCAGCCGTCTACAGGCAAAAGGCAGGGGTTATAGCATATATATTAGGGCTGTCAATTTCTCAAAATAATTAATCAGATTAATCGCATGACTGTCAATAGTTAATCATGATTAATCGCATATTTTTATCTGTTCTAAATCTACCTTATACAGATCTTTTTCAAGTTGTATTACTCTTATTAATACGAGTCCTGACTAGAACCAGGAAATATGACCATATTAGTCCAGTACTGAGGTCTCTGCACTGGTCCTGACTAGAACCAGGAGATACAACCATATTAGTCCAGTCCTGAGGTCTCTGGCTTCCTGTCCCTCAGAGACTTTAAAACAGCTCTACTTGGTGCATTCAAGTCTCTTCATGGCCCTGGATGACAAAGTCCATCTCTGAACATGTTAGATCCAGATGTTAACCAACCCCTGGACTCTGAGAACCTCAGGTAGTGGTCTCCTGCTGGTGTCCAGAGTCAGGAACTAAACAAGGTGAAGCTGCATTTCAGTTTTATGCTCCTAAAATCTGGACCAGTCTTCCAGAAGATGTGAGACAGTCCTGAACTCTGACAATGTTCAGATCCAGACTGAAAACAGTTCTGTTTAGATGTGAAGATGATGACTGGAAGGATTTTATCTGCACTCTTCATTTTTAATTTAATTAATTTTTTATTAATTCATTTTTTATTATTGGTTATTTTTTATGATTGTATGGAATGATTTCTATTTGCCTTCTTGTGATTTTATGCATCTGTAAAGCACTTTGAATTGCCTTGTGTATGAATTGTGCTCTACAAATAAAGTTGCCTTGCCTAATGAGAGTACACAAATGCTTGCCTTATGCCAAAACAAATGCATGTTTATTTATTGCTACAATGCCAAATCCATTATATATATTTTATATATATATATATATATATATATATATATATATATATATATATATGTACTCAATATTTCTCTCTTTTTCTCTTATGTTACAAAATATTTTCGTGGTTTGCTTCAAACGGGGGGGGGGGGGGCTTTCTGCATCCGCGCTCTAATTAGCCGACAAGTGATATTTCAGTAGTCGGACTCCGGTGGTAACTAAATTCACATCAACAGCAAACACAAACAACATTTATCTTGTGGAGTTAGCCATCAGGCAAGGTTTTGAAGTTAAACTTACCATTCAAAATAGTATCTAAGTATCCATTTTTATCCCAGCTACAGCTACTGTCAAAGTCAGTGCATGGCTTCCTGTTTTGACAGGACTACGGAGGACTACAGGACTACAACTACGGCGGGGCCAGAGGCTCATTAAACCTACTCTCCTCTCTACTATTGTACATCAACGGCCAGGTGAAGCCTCGCGTTAATTGCGCGTTAAAAAAATTAGTTGCGTTAAAATTATTTTGCGTTAATCACGCGTTAACGCGTTGACTTTGACAGCCCTAATATATATATATATGTATATATATATATATATATGTGGCTTATATAGTGGCTTTTGTTTTAGGCAGAAGAGGCTCTGGCAGCCCTCCCAAACAAGCTCAATTTGGTCTTTTTAAGTATATTATTATGACCTGAAAGATTTAACATGTTGTTTAACAACCACTAAAGGTGGACTTCCAAGCTACTAAATCACGGGGTTACTTAGTACTGCCCACATGATTTTCTTCCTACAGTACCATGTGGTAGTTGGTAGATGGTAGTTGTGTTCCAGACGTCAGGCAACTGGTGAAAATCAGCCATACAGTGAGACCAAATAGAAAACATTTTATTTTATACTTTAAAATACCCCCCCACACGTTTTGAACACATTTAAACACATGCACACCACTCCTTTAGGAGCCGCAGCACTTTTCTTTTTGGTTACCAGTTCTGTACATAGAGATGGATCTGTCCAGCTACATTCTTCCAGAACTTTCAGAACTTTCACTAATCCACCCATCTGGGTGAGGTGTCACTCACTCACACACACACTCACACACACACCCACACAGAGAGAGAGAGAGAGAGAGGGGGGGAGGGGAGCTCAAGCAAGGGACGATGACACTAAAAGCCATGTGCTACAGAACAAAGGACCTGGCCAGGTGAGCAGCATAGGATTGTGGGAAAAGGTTTGTTGGAAAACACCAACAGTGGATAGGACAAGAAGACCAAGACTGGCCAATGGGAGAGTCAAGTCTAAACCGCGGCTCCTCCCCATCTAGTTTCTGTATAAATTGTTGTGGTATTGTTAATTCGTCCTTCTTTTGCTTGAGACTGCCTCTACAACGTGATCACATTATTGCAAATAAACATCTGTGTTGTACTTGTACTACCGACCAAGACTCTCCTTTCCAGCAAAGAACACGCGGTTAGATTCTTTTCAAAAAAGATTCCTAACACTATCTGGGCGCTACAGCGAGAGTTCACAGCTGTAGAAAAATACATGTATTAATAAAAAAAACCAGTGATAGCACGACCCAGAGAGGTGAACTGCACCTTAGCAGGACATCCCTGGATGTGCTACTGAATCAATGCTTTACTTTCTAATGCCCAAATGATTTGTTTTCTCTTTTTTTGGCTTCATTTTTGTCAAATGAATAATCATACAGTGAAAAAAAACTGTTGTGTGTCAGAGGCCCAATACTAAGATCTGTATTTCTATTATATTTTTTACACACAGGAACATACAGGATTAAACCAGGGGTGAATAAGTCTTCCACATGACAGTTTATTTCTTTTCATCAGAACCAGCAGCTAAATCACTGTTTTTCCACATGTTTCCACAGTTCACAGTTTTGGCACATAAATTGTACTTTTAAAAATATAATGTACAAGTGACACAATATAATCTGAATTGTAAAGTACAAGTGATTACTGTGTGTGACCTAGAGCTCAGAGTAAATGTTGGGTCAGAAAAACTGAACACATGAGAACTGTAAATGATAGTTTTCTCCGTAGGAAGATGTCAGCTCTGCTGGTGACTGTGTGCTAGCCTCTGCTAGCCTCAGCAGGTGCAGTCTGTTAGCTCCTGCTCAGCTGAGGCTAGCCTCTGCTAGCCTCAGCAGGTGCAGTCCGTTAGCTCCTGCTCAGCTGAGGCTACCCTCAGCTAGCCTCTGCTAGCCTCAGCAGTGCAGTCTGTAGCCCTCAGCTGAGGCTGCTCTGATAGCCTCAGCAGGGCAGTCCGTTAGCTCCTGCCAGCTGCAGTGTTGCAGATTGGTTGAGCATTTCCGCCCAATCGCGTTCCAAAACCCGCCGACTCAGGAAAAAAACCGCCCAATACGGTGTTAATACGAAAACATTTCATATTGAATAAACGTGGATTTAAATGCATTACAGTATAAACAATTAAGCCTAAATTAATAGTTGTATCTTATCATGTGCAGTCACAGAAAATATGCAAAAATGCACATATATCCCAGTGCCAGCCCAAGTTAACACAGCAGCAGTAACTCAACCACGTAAACACATTCTTATACGGCATGATAAACCTACTATTTTGCCAACAGAATAGCCTACCATGAGTTTAGAGAGAGCAGCTTCTGTCAGACGTTGCATCGGCGCATAAAGCCGGGCATACACTGCGCGACTGTCGGCTCGTTTTGAGCCGATTTTCAGTCGTGCGAGTATTTTTGGATCGGGCCGAATTTCGACCCTATCGTGGGTCGTGCTTCGTGCAGTATACGTGGGGGGGTAACGACGAGAGATAACACTCCCGACGAGCTCCCGATCACAAGTCGTGTGCTCGCAAGAAATCAAACGTGTTTGAAATCCTGGTCGACCCTCGTGAAGGTATCTCACAGTAGAAGCAGTAGGTGCGTTTGAGATGAACCGCGCCTCGCCTGGCGAGTAGACGAGATCAGGGGCCGCAGCAGGAGGTGGAGACAAAAGCTGCAGTCAAGTCGGACAGTTTCCAGACATACAGGTGGAGACACTTACTTTAGATCACCTGTATGTTAGTTTGCAGACCACGTTCTTAGATGAAGTGTCCTCGATCGCTGATTGAAGTTAAAATAAAAGTGATCCTCCTGTTGCATGAAACGTGTTCTTATCTGCATTGTGCGCCGCCCGCCGGTGATCGATTCTGCGCAGGCCTGGCTCATTTCGAACGCACCCTTAGGTGCGTTATGAACTTATAGTGTAGCAGTCACGTCGCATCAGAGCATCGGGCCGTACAGTGTGAGAGCATTACTCGTGGGCTGCGAACTTTTGAACTCAGCGATCTAGTCGTGCAGTTGAGATAGGGCTGAATCAAACGATTTTAAATATGCAGTATGCCCGGCTATGATAGCGCGTTGTACAATCAATAACTCACTGCGTTGGATGTGTGAAAGTATACTGAATTTGAGTATGTTTTTAAACCATAGAATAACATTTGTTGTGTTTTCACATATTAAAAAAACCGCCGATGTTGGTAAAAGCAGCCCAAATTGTGTATAGCCTAATGCATTTTTTCCCCGAGCTGTATTCAAAAGTAGCCCAATTGGGCGGAAAAACCGTAGGATAGCTTGAAGGATCAGCTCAGCTGCTAGCTCCTGCTCAGCTGAGGCTAGCTCAGTAGCTCAGCTGCAGTAGCCTGTTAGCTCCTGCTCAGCTGAGGCTACCCTCAGCTCTGTAGTTGCTAGCTCAGCTGAGGCTAGCCTCTGCTAGCCTCAGCAGTCAGCTCTGCTCAGCTGCTAGCCTCTGCTAGCCTGTGATAGCCTGCAGGTGCAGTCTGTTAGCTCCTGCTCAGTGAGGCTAGCTCTGCAGCCAGCCTCAGCAGGTGCAGCTGTTAGCTCCCTCAGCTGAGGCTAGCCTCTGCTAGCCGTGGTAGCCAGCAGGTGCAGTCTGTTAGCTACTGCTCAGCTGAGGCTAGCCTCTGCTAGCCTAGCCTCAGCAGGTGCAGTCTGTTAGCTCCTGCTCAGCTGAGGCTAGCCTCTGCTAGCCTGTGATAGCCTCAGCAGGTGCAGTCTGTTAGCTCCTGCTCAGCTGAGGCTAGCCTCTGCTAGCCTGTGGTAGCCTCAGCAGGTGCAGTCTGTTAGCTCCTGCTCAGCTGAGGCTAGCCTCTGCTAGCCTGTGGTAGCCTCAGCAGGTGCAGTCTGTTAGCTCCTGCTCAGCTGAGGCTAGCCTCTGCTAGCCTGTGATAGCCTCAGCAGGTGCAGTCTGTTAGCTCCTGCTCAGCTGAGGCTAGCCTCTGCTAGCCTGTGATAGCCTCAGCAGGTGCAGTCTGTTAGCTCCTGCTCAGCTGAGGCTAGCCTCTGCTAGCCTGTGATAGCTCAGCAGGTGCAGTCTGTTAGCTCCTGCTCAGCTGAGGCTTAGCCTGCTAGCTGTGCTAGCCTCAGCAGGTGCAGTCTGTTAGCTCCTGCTCAGCTGAGGCTACCCTCTGCTAGCCTCAGCAGGTGCAGTCTGTTAGCTCCTGCTCAGGTGAGGCTACCCTCTGATAGCCTCAGCAGGTGCAGTCTGTTAGCTCCTGCTCAGGTGAGGCTACCCTCTGCTAGCCTCAGCAGGTGCAGTCTGTTAGCTCCTGCTCAGCTGAGGCTAGTCTCTGCTAGCCTGTGATAGCCTCAGCAGGTGCAGTCTGTTAGCTCCTGCTCAGCGTTTGCAGGCAGCTTTGTGTTGGACCTTTGTGTCAGTTTCAATGATGGGCCCCTCAGCCTGTGCAGCCTGTGCAAATATGTTATCTTTACAACAATGCCACTAAGAGGACTGTTCAGTAATCACTTCTGAGCCTTACTTTCCTCCAGTACAATTGGAAATGTGCTTTCTGAGTTTGCTCAAGAGGCTTTTTTTCTAAGAGTTTCAAGAGTAAACATGGACTTCCCTCCAGATTTCTGACACCACAAACCATCATCTTGGGGACAATGGAGGCTTCAGTCATGGGTGCTAAGAGGTGGTCCGTTTCTGCAGACCCTTGAAACAAGAACTTTGAGAGATCAGAGCCAAAACTGGGTGTTCATGCTCTTAAATCTTACAATGCAACATCAGTCATTAGAGCAAAAATAGGTGATGGCTTCAGATTGATTTTATTTTTTGCAGGTTTGAAAAGCTCTAATGAACAGATAAAAGTGGTGGGATAGTATAATCATGTGGGAAATTGAATTTATATAGCAACAATTTAATATTGAACTGTGTTTATTTACCGGTATTCATGGTAATGCAGGTACACAATATCAATATGAATTATTGATTTCAAATTTGAGCAATGTATCTTACCGTTTTGGAGGTGTGTTCTATTAAAAATGAACAAAGCAAATTAGTAAAAAGAAAATCATATCGTGAAATTACATTGCAAACGCAGAATACGATAATAACTATAAATCAAGTTGGGTTTTTTTGTTTTGTTTTGTTTGTTTTTTTTTGTTTCCCCACATTTTGACAGCAACCTTCTGTATTTGAAATATTAGATTAATTTTGAAATGAAAATATTTTAAAGAGAAGTTAAAGTAGCTAAAACTGATATTTTTATGTTGCTATAGCTGGTTAGTGTAGAATAAGATTAATGAACAAATATTTCTTCTGCGACAAAATGTAACCAAATAGAAATAGTGCTTGTCATAAAAAATAACGTAACAAAGCTACCCAACACATTTTTTCTACTGAATACAGGACTATTTGTTTCTCCAGGTTTCATGATTTCTGAACTGAAGATCTCAGTGTGATATGAATGGTCAGCTGATCAAGTATTGCAAATCGTTCTTTATCAGCCACGATAACATTTCATTTAAAACAGCCCATTTAAAGAAAAAAATTAAAACATATGATAACATCAACATTTTTATTGTTTTCCATGAAGTATCAAACTGCGACATACAGGTGAGACCTATTACAGCCTGACTGGAGACAGCATAGTGTACTCTACAACTAAAAATAATTACACATCTGACTTCAAAGGGACTCAAACTGAATTTCTACAAAAACTAAAAACTCTGGACTTTGTTGCTCTTGGTGGTATTTGGGACCCAACACCATTGACTATGTTGTCCATATGAACACATGACTGTATGAAATATCTAAAAAGAAATGCACGTATATAGAATAAGTACTGCTTTGTGGGCGTTTGTGTAACTGAAAAAAAACATACATCATTTCTAATATCTAAATAACAATTTCTAATTATTTTTAATGATTTCTAATGTCTAAATCATAAGGTACAAGTCCAGGGCATTGGTGTTATTGTTGGGTTGTCTGCTAATTTGCTTGGATTTCTTGCAAACTGCCTTCTAAGAAGACCAAAAAAAAAAAAAAAAAAAGAAAGAAAAAAAGTGAATGAGTTCATATGTGAAAAGATGTAGAAATCCTTCAGAGCATTCATAGCCAGCGAGGGTGCTGCAGGTAAGAGCTGCTGCTCCATAATCGTTTCTGCTCACCTGTATGATGTCATCGACTCTGCAGACACATGAAGCACCAATATCAACTAAAAGCAACTAAAAACTTCTTTTTTAACACGCTGATTTTGACAGATTCCTTTTTGTATAATGTAATTTGCCTTATCTAAGTACGTTTTGTATCATGGAGGATTAGAGCTTAAGCCTATTAAAAGAACCAGTGGCAGAAAAATGTCATTTGACTAAATTTATAAAATTTTTGAAAAGCTAGTAGAATAAGACCAGTTGAACTGGGACTAGGATAGCTACTAGTAGAGTTATTTAAAAGCACATTTGCTTTTTAGTAATTCTTGAAACCAAATGAACATTGAGGTTTCTATGAAGTCAAGTAGACACCTGGTTCTGTTTCCAGAAGATTCACCTGACAGCAGAATCCTGAATCATTGCAAAGCAGAGAGAGATTCAGCATTAATATGTTACCCTCGCCCCCCCGACAGGAACGTCTGTCCATCTCATAAATGCCTGATCAACAACGCCTCGCAGCTTCTGATCACCACGTTTGTGATGGCAGATAAAAAGAAAGCAGAAAGTGGCGGCATACTCAGACAACTCCTGCCACTATTGGTTTTTGGTTAATGTACAACTGTGGCACAGCACAGAGTCAACAATGAAGTGCATTTATCAGGGTCTCCAGAGCAACATTTATCAAAACCACCAGGAATGTGCTTGCATGCAATGGGATTTTAGGGTGTCACTACAAGATTAAAGCTTTAAAAATGCCATAGTGTATCTTGACAGTAAGCAGTATAATATACAGAGACGAGCAAACAACACCTGTAAAGCAGGTTCACATAAAAGCTAGCATGAAAAACAGAAAAAAAACACTGGCACTGGATGGAAGATTTAAAGTTTGGCATGTCTCCTGACTACTTTAAAAGAAAAATGAATTGCCATATTACATTTCTAGAAATCGTGATTACATTCATGATTTTTTTTTTTTTTTTAGTAAATCTGTGAGTGAATTTGCACATAAATACTGTCCTAACTAAAGATCTCTGGATTCACAAGCACCATGTAAAACTCAAATTGACTCATGGACGACAGTTGATGGTGAATCTGCAGCCCACTGCAGCCCCTCATCAGTTCGTTTAGAAGCGTTGTGCACACACAGAAAGTCGGATGTCACTTTCCACACAAAGATTGTCATCAATGAAACAAACGTGACAGGAGCATGTCCACTCCTGTACGTAAACTCTGATCCTCGTGCACCAACATGGTGGTGAGGTGGTCATACATGTCATAAACAGCCACGCCTGCAGTATTATACATGTGTACCTGTGGTGACCCATGACATTTTATTCATTCAGCACAGTATGTTGATCTATCATACTTCCATCTTCATATGATATACCGGAGCAGTGGATCGCCCTGATTGATGCATTCAATGTGACAAGGTGTGTACCAGTGAGTCTGACTGCTGAGTAAACATAGAAATAGTGTGGTGACAGTTGTGCATAATACTGCATTATGGATGCACCGGCACTCAGATTGGAGGTTTTTAAGGGCCACAAAGATTTCCTGGAACATGAAGAACACTGGCTGATCTGCCAGTTTAAATTCCTGAAAGCAGTGCTCTTGGATCTATGTGCCGAACTGCCTCTAGTGTGAAACAGACCAACCCATTAGAACTGCACCATCCCAGTGCATGTACAGGCTCGTTCAAGCAGAACTTAGCCAAGATATATGTGTTTGATATGATTAACTATATATAATATTAAAATGTCTGCCTAAATCTCTCCAATCTCGTTGTACGCCACTGTATAATGACAATAAAGGGCATTCTGATTCTGATTCTGATTCTAAAGCCCTTTTTGGATGTATCATACAGTTAATTATATTCTTTGGTCTGAGATATCACAGTTGTCCCTGAGCACAGTAATGAATGGCATTAGTTGATACATGAAGTTTCCTAAACAGTTTGGGGGAACAGGCCAACATTAAAAGGCAATTTGCAGCAATGTCCAGTTTCCGATAGCTAAGAGGTCCTATTGACTGTATTCACATATTCACATATTCAGGAGCTCTGGGTTAAAGTAAATGTACCTATGTGAACCGTACAATTGTGCATACAATCAATGTGCAAGTTCTATGTGATTCAAACAAGGTTCTGACAAATGTAGTGTGATGGTGGCCTGGATGAACACAAGACACTGGTCCTGACACAGACCAGTGTAGGAACAGACAGGTAGGAACTGGTGTGATGGTGGCCTGGACGAACACAAGACACTGGTCCTGACACAGACCAGTGTAGGAACAGACAGGTAGGAACTGGTGTGATGGTGGCCTGGATGAACACAAGACACTGGTCCTGACAGAGACCAGTGTAGTAACAGACAGGTAGGAACTGGTGTGATGGTGGCCTGGATGAACACAAGACACTGGTCCTGACAAGACCAGTGTAGGAACAGACAGGTAGGAACTGGTGTGATGTGGCCTGGATGAACACTAGACACTGGTCCTGACACAGACCAGTTGTAGGAACAGACAGGTAGGAACTGTGTGTGATGGTGGCCTGGATGAACACAAGACACTGGTCCTGACACAGACCAGTGTAGGAACAGACAGGTAGGAACTGGTGTGATGGTGGCCTGGATGAACACAAGACACTGGTCCTGACAGAGACCAGTGTAGGAACAGACAGGTAGGAACTGGTGTGATGGTGGCCTGGATGAACACAAGACACTGGTCCTGACACAGACCAGTGTAGGAACAGACAGGTAGGAACTGGTGTGATGGTGGCCTGGATGAACACAAGACACTGGTCCTGACACAGACCAGTGTAGGAACAGACAGGTAGGAACTGGTGGTGATGGTGGCCTGGATGAACACAAGACACTGTCCTGACACAGACCAGGTAGGAACAGACAGTAGGAACTGGTGTGATGGTGGCCTGGATGAACAAATACACTGGTCCTGACACAGACCAGTGTAGGAACAGACAGGTAGGAACTGGTGTGATGGTGGCCTGGATGAACACAAGACACTGGTCCTGACACAGACCAGTGTAGGAACAGACAGGTAGGAACTGGTGTGATGGTGGCCTGGATGAACACAAGACACTGGTCCTGACACAGACCAGTGTAGGAACAGACAGGTAGGAACTGGTGTGATGGTGGCCTGGATGAACACAAGACACTGGTCCTGACACAGACCAGTGTAGGAACAGACAGGTAGGAACTGGTGTGATGGTGGCCTGGATGAACACAAGACACTGGTCCTGACACAGACCAGTGTAGGAACAGACAGGTAGGAACTGGTGTGATGGTGGCCTGGATGAACACAGACACTGGTCCTGACACAGACCAGTGTAGGAACAGACAGGTAGGAACTGGTGTGATGGTGGCCTGGATGAACACAAGACACTGGTCCTGACACAGACCAGTGTAGGAACAGACAGGTAGGAACTGGGTGTGATGGTGGCCTGGATGAACACAAGACACTGGTCCTGACACAGACCAGTGTAGGAACAGACAGGTAGCAACTGGTGTGATGGTGGCCTGGATGAACACAAGACACTGGTCCTGACAGAGACCAGTGTAGGAACAGACAGGTAGGAACTGGTGTGATGGTGGCCTGGATGAACACAAGACACTGGTCCTGACACAGACCAGTGTAGGAACAGACAGGTAGACTGGTGTGATGGTGGCCTGGATGAACACAAGACACTGGTCCTGACACAGACCAGTGTAGGAACAGACAGGTAGGAACTGGTGTGATGGGCCTGGATGAACACAAGACACTGGTCCTGACACAGACCAGTGTAGGAACAGACCAGGTAGGAACTGGTGTGATGGTGGCCTGGATGAACACAAGACACTGGTCCTGACACAGACCAGTGTAGGAACAGACAGGTAGGAACTGGTGTGATGGGTGGCCTGATGAACACAAGACACTGGTCCTGACACAGACCAGTGTAGGAACAGACAGGTAGGAACTGGTGTGATGGTGGCCTGGATGAACACAAGACACTGGTCCTGACACAGGACCAGTGTAGGAAACAGACAGGTAGGAACTGGTGTGATGGTGGCCTGGATGAACACAAAGACACTGGTCCTGACACAGACCAGTGTAGGAACAGACAGGTAGGAACTGGTGTGATGGTGGCCTGGATGAACACAAGACACTGGTCCTGACACAGACCAGTGTAGGAACAGACAGGTAGGAACTGGTGTGATGGTGGCCTGGATGAACACAAGACACTGGTCCTGACACAGACCAGTGTAGGAACAGACAGGTAGGAACTGGTGTGATGGTGGCCTGGATGAACACAAGACACTGGTCCTGACACAGACCAGTGTAGGAACAGACAGGTAGGAACTGGTGTGATGGTGGCCTGGATGAACACAAGACACTGGTCCTGACACAGACCAGTGTAGGAACAGACAGGTAAGAACTGGTGTGATGGTGGCCTGGATGAACACAAGACACTGGTTCTGACACAGACCAGTGTAGGAACAGACCGGTAGGAACTGGTGTGATGGTGGCCTGGATGAACACAAGACACTGGTCCTGACAGAGACCAGTGTAGGAACAGACAGGTAGGAACTGGTGTGATGGTGGCCTGGATGAACACAAGACACTGGTCCTGACACAGACCAGTGTAGGAACAGACCAGGTAGGAAACTGGTGTGATGGTGGCCTGGATGAACACAAGACACTGGTCCTGACACAGACCAGTGTAGGAACAGACAGGTAGGAACTGGTGTGATGGTGGCCTGGATGAACACAAGACACTGGTCCTGACACAGACCAGTGTAGGAACAGACAGGTAGGAACTGGTGTGATGGTGGCCTGGATGAACACAAGACACTGGTCCTGACACAGACCAGTGTAGGAACAGACAGGTAGGAACTGTGATGGTGGCCTGGATGAACACAAGACACTGGTCCTGACACAGACCAGTGTAGGAACAGACAGGTAGGAACTGGTGTGATGGTGGCCTGGATGAACACAAGACACTGGTCCTGACACAGACCAGTGTAGGAACAGACAGGTAGGAACTGGTGTGATGGTGGCCTGGATGAACACAAGACACTGGTCCTGACACAGACCAGTGTAGGAACAGACAGGTAGGAACTGGTGTGATGGTGGCCTGGATGAACACAAGACACTGGTCCTGACACAGACCAGTGTAGGAACAGACAGGTAGGAACTGGTGTGATGGTGGCCTGGATGAACACAAGACACTGGTCCTGACACAGACCAGTGTAGGAAAAGACAGGTAGGAAACTGGTGTGATGGTGGCCTGGATGAACACAAGACACTGGTCCTGACACAGGACCAGTGTAGGAACAGACAGGTAGGAACTGGTGTGATGGTGGCCTGGATGAACACAAGACACTGGTCCTGACACAGACCAGTGTAGGAACAGACAGGTAGGAACTGGTGTGATGGTGGCCTGGATGAACACAAGACACTGGTCCTGACACAGACCAGTGTAGGAACAGACAGGTAGGAACTGGTGTGATGGTGGCCTGGATGAACACAAGACACTGGTCCTGACACAGACCAGTGTAGGAACAGACAGGTAGGAACTGGTGTGATGGTGGCCTGGACGAACACAAGACACTGGTCCTGACACAGACCAGTGTAGGAACAGACAGGTAGGAACTGGTGTGATGGTGGCCTGGATGAACACAAGACACTGGTCCTGACACAGACCAGTGTAGGAACAGACAGGTAGGAACTGGTGTGATGGTGGCCTGGATGAACACAAGACACTGGTCCTGACACAGACCAGTGTAGGAACAGACAGGTAGGAACTGGTGTGATGGTGGCCTGGATGAACACAAGACACTGGTCCTGACACAGACCAGTGTAGGAACAGACAGGTAGGAACTGTGTGATGGTGGCCTGGATGAACACAAGACACTGGTCCTGACACAGACCAGTGTAGGAACAGACAGGTAGGAACTGGTGTGATGGTGGCCTGGATGAACACAAGACACTGGTCCTGACACAGACCAGTGTAGGAACAGACAGGTAGGAACTGGTGTGATGGTGGCCTGGATGAACACAAGACACTGGTCCTGACACAGACCAGTGTAGGAACAGACAGGTAGGAACTGGTGTGATGGTGGCCTGGATGAACACAAGACACTGGTCCTGACACAGACCAGTGTAGGAACAGACAGGTAGGAACTGTGTGTGATGGGGGGTGGCCTGGATGAACACAAGACACTGGTCCTGACACAGACCAGTGTAGGAACAGACAGGTAGGAACTGGTGTGATGGTGGCCTGGATGAACACAAGACACTGGTCCTGACACAGACCAGTGTAGGAACAGACAGGTAGGAACTGGTGTGATGGTGGCCTGGATGAACACAAGACACTGGTCCTGACACAGACCAGTGTAGGAACAGACAGGTAGGAACTGGTGTGATGGTGGCCTGGATGAACACAAGACACTGGTCCTGACACAGACCAGTGTAGGAACAGACAGGTAGGAACTGGTGTGATGGTGGCCTGGATGAACACAAGACACTGGTCCTGACAGAGACCAGTGTAGGGAACAGACAGGTAGGAACTGGTGTGATGGTGGCCTGGATGAACACAAGACACTGGTCCTGACACAGACCAGTGTAGGAACAGACAGGTAGGAACTGGTGTGATGGTGGCCTGGATGAACAAAATACACTGGTCCTGACACAGACCAGTGTAGGAACAGACAGGTAGGAACTGGTGTGATGGTGGCCTGGATGAACACAAGACACTGGTCCTGACAGAGACCAGTGTAGGAACAGACAGGTAGGGACTGGTGTGATGGTGGCCTGGATGAACACAAGACACTGGTCCTGACACAGACCAGTGTAGGAACAGAGAGGTAGGAACTGGTGTGATGGTGGCCTGGATGAACAAAATACACTGGTCCTGACACAGACCAGTGTAGGAACAGACAGGTAGGAACTGGTGTGATGGTGGCCTGGATGAACACAATACACTGGTCCTGACACAGACCAGTGTAGAAACAGACAGGTAGGAACTGGTGTGATGGTGGCCTGGATGAACACAAGACACTGGTCCTGACACAGACCAGTGTAGGAACAGACAGGTAGGAACTGGTGGTGTGATGGTGGCCTGGATGAACACAAGACACTGGTCCTGACAGAGACCAGTGTAGGAACAGACAGGTAGGAACTGGTGTGATGGTGGCCTGGATGAACACAAGACACTGGTCCTGACCACAGACCAGTGTAGGAACAGACAGGTAGGAACTGGTGTGATGGTGGCCTGGATGAACACAAGACACTGGTCCTGACACAGACCAGTGTAGGAACAGACAGGTAGGAACTGGTGTGATGGTGGCCTGGATGAACACAAGACACTGGTCCTGACCAAGACCAGTGTAGGAACAGACAGGTAGGAACTGGTGTGATGGTGGCCTGGATGAACACAAGACACTGGTCCTGACACAGACCAGTGTAGGAACAGACAGGTAGGAACTGGTGTGATGGTGGCCTGGATGAACACAGACACTGGTCCTGACACAGACCAGTGTAGGAACAGGACAGGTAGGAACTGGTGTGATGGTGGCCTGGATGAACACAAGACACTGGTCCTGACACAGACCAGTGTAGGAACAGACAGGTAGGAACTGGTGTGATGGTGGCCTGGACGAACACAAGACACTGGTCCTGACAGAGACCAGTGTAGGAACAGACAGGTAGGAACTGGTGTGATGGGTGGCCTGGATGAACACAAGACACTGGTCCTGACACAGACCAGTGTAGGAACAGACAGGTAGGAACTGGTGTGATGGTGGCCTGGATGAACACAAGACACTGGTCCTGACACAGACCAGTGTAGGAACAGACAGGTAGGAACTGGTGTGATGGTGGCCTGGATGAACACAAAGACACTGGTCCTGACACAGACCAGTGTAGGAACAGACAGGTAGGAACTGGTGTGATGGTGGCCTGGATGAACACAAGACACTGGTCCTGACACAGACCAGTGTAGGAACAGACAGGTAGGAACTGGTGTGATGGTGGCCTGGATGAACACAAGACACTGGTCCTGACACAGACCAGTGTAGGAACAGACAGGTAGGAACTGGTGTGATGGTGGCCTGGATGAACACAAGACACTGGTCCTGACACAGACCAGTGTAGGAACAGACAGGTAGGAACTGGTGTGATGGTGGCCTGGATGAACACAAGACACTGGTCCTGACACAGACCAGTGTAGGAACAGACAGGTAGGAACTGGTGTGATGGTGGCCTGGATGAACACAAGACACTGGTCCTGACACAGACCAGTGTAGGAACAGGACAGGTAGGAACTGGTGTGATGGTGGCCTGGATGAACACAAGACACTGGTCCTGACACAGACCAGTGTAGGAACAGACAGGTAGGAACTGGTGTGATGGGTGGCCTGGATGAAACACAAGACACTGGTCCTGACACAGACCAGTGTAGGAACAGACAGGTAGGAACTGGTGTGATGGTGGCCTGGATGAACACAAGACACTGGTCCTGACACAGACCAGTGTAGGAACAGACAGGTAGGAAACTGGTGTGATGGTGGCCTGGATGAACACAAGACACTGGTCCTGACACAGACCAGTGTAGGAACAGACAGGTAGGAACTGGTTGTGATGGTGGCCTGGATGAACACTAGACACTGGTCCTGACACAGACCAGTGTAGGAACAGACAGGTAGGAACTGGTGTGTGATGGTGGCCTGGATGAAACACAAGACACTGGTCCTGACACAGACCAGTGTAGGAACAGACAGGTAGGAACTGGTGTGATGGTGGCCTGGATGAACACAAGACACTGGTCCTGACACAGACCAGTGTAGGAACAGACAGGTACGAACTGGTGTGATGGTGGCCTGGATGAACACAAGACACTGGTCCTGACACAGACCAGTGTAGGAACAGACAGGAAGGAACTGGTGTGATGGTGGCCTGGATGAACACTAGACACTGGTCCTGACACAGACCAGTGTAGGAAACAGACAGGAAGGAACTGGGTGTGATGGTGGCCTGGATGAACACTAGACACTGGTCCTGACACAGACCAGTGTAGGAACAGACAGGTAGGAATGGTGTGATGGTGGCCTGGACGAACACTAGACACTGGTCCTGACACAGACCAGTCTAGGAACAGACAGGTAGGAAAACTGGTGTGATGGTGGCCTGGATGAACACTAGACACTGGTCCTGACACAGACCAGTGTAGGAACAGACAGGTAGGAACTGGTGTGATGGTGGCCTGGATGAACACAAGACACTGGTCCTGACACAGACCAGTGTAGGAACAGACAGGTAGGAACTGGTGTGATGGTGGCCTGGATGAACACAATACACTGGTCCTGACACAGACCAGTGTAGGAACAGACAGGTAGGAAACTGGTGTGATGGTGGCTGGATGAACACAAGACCATGGTCCTGACACAGACCAGTGTAGGAACAGACAGGTAGGAACTGGTGTGATGGTGGCCTGGATGAACACAAGACACTGGTCCTGACAGAGACAGTGTAGGAACAGACAGGTAGGAACTGGTGTGATGGTGGATGAAACACAAGACACTGGTCCTGACACAGACCAGTGTTGGAACAGACAGGTAGGAAACTGGTGTGATGGTGGCTGGATGAACACAAGACACTGGTCCTGACACAGGACCAGTGTAGGAACAGACAGGTAGGAAACTGGTGTGATGGTGGCCTGGATGAACACAAGCTACTGGTCCTGACACAGACCAGTGTAGGAACAGACAGGTAGGAAACTGGTGTGATGGTGGCCTGGATGAACACTAGACAACTGGTCCTGACACAGACCAGTGTAGGAACAGACAGGTAGGAACTGGTGTGATGGTGGGCCTGGATGAACACAAGACACTGGTCCTGACACAGACCAGTGTAGGAACAGACAGGTAGGAACTGGTGTGATGGTGGCCTGGATGAACACAAGACACTGGTCCTGACACAGACCAGTGTAGGAACAGACAGGTAGGAACTGGTGTGATGATGGCCTGGATGAACACAAGACACTGGTCCTGACACAGACCAGTGTAGGAACAGACAGGAAGGAACTGGTGTGATGGTGGTCTGGATGAACACTAGACACTGGTCCTGACACAGACCAGTGTAGGAACAGACAGGAAGGAACTGGTGTGATGGTGGCCTGGATGAACACTAGACACTGGTCCTGACACAGACCAGTGTAGGAACAGACAGGAAGGAACTGGTGTGATGGTGGCCTGGATGAACACTAGACACTGGTCCTGACACAGACCAGTGTAGGAACAGACAGGTAGGAACTGGTGTGATGGTGGCCTGGACGAACACTAGACACTGGTCCTGACACAGACCAGTCTAGGAACAGACAGGTAGGAACTGGTGTGATGGTGGCCTGGATGAACACTAGACACTGGTCCTGACACAGACCAGTGTAGGAACAGACAGGTAGGAACTGGTGTGATGGTGGCCTGGATGAACACAAGACACTGGTCCTGACACAGACCAGTGTAGGAACCGACAGGTAGGAACTGGTGTGATGGTTGCAGCAGGATTATTTACATGCAAAAACACTCACAAGTTTGCATTGCACTGTGCATTTATAGAGGAATGTGGGTGTGTGGAGGGCAGAATATGAAGTATAGGTCCAGGTGGGCTGTGGTTTATACTGGGAATATACTGGGAAAAATGCTTGGAGGTGTACGTACACATGGCTTTAGAAATCAGAATATATAAGTGCGTGCCATGTTCAGAAACAGAAACTTTCCATAGAGATTCTACATAGTTTTATAAATCAGCAACCTGATAATTTCTTTCTAATTTTAAACAAACTATCTGACAGTTGATGTGAAGCTGACATGTTAAAGAATAAAGAGCAAAATAGTCCCGACTTCCCACTTAGAATGTATGCGTAAAACACTTGCAGAAGAAAATGTATGTCTTTCACCCTTCATGAACATGTTACCAGCTCTGGCCTTACATACTTGCTTCTGACTACTGGTAAAGCT